>JAQZBX010073404.1:0-14918 GCA_029593785.1 Cabassous unicinctus | reverse complement strand
GCCAGGGCCAAAGCCAGGTGAGGGGCCAGGATCAAAGCCAGGTGAGGGGCCAGGGCCAAAGCCAGCTGAGGGGCCAGGGCCAAAGCCAGCTGAGGGGCCAGGGCCAAAGCCAGCTGAGGGGCCAGGGCCAGGTCTTTTGCCTGCCAGCCCCCTCCACTGCCCGTCGCGTGGGCTGGAGACGCCCCACGGTCTTATCCAAGATTCTGTTAGGTTTCCTCACATCACAGTCCCCCCTGGTGCATTTAAAACCCGACTCCTTCGCTGAGATGCATTTGTGCACAACTGGAATGCATGTTCCGCAGGGCAGGGTCCTTTGCCCATGTTGATCGCTGATGGAGCCCAAATGCTTGCAATGAACAATGACTTTCCAGAAACCTGTCAGCGAGGGCTGGTCTCTTCTTTCAGATCTCCCTCTCAGCAGCAAGCCCCAGACTGGGTCCATCACGGGCACTATGCAGTGCCATCGACGGGTAGTTTGATTAAACAGGCAAATGCAAATCGTCGACCTTTTTTAGCTTTTATACACCAGGAAAGCCTCCCTCACGGTATTTTCACGAGTTTCATCGTGCACCTGGTGGTCTCTCAGGGCTCAAATACTTCCTGATGAGCACCGGGTAATGGGGTGGGGGGGCTCGCCAAGAAGGAACTCTCAGAGCAGGCTCTTCTGAGGGCCTCTGCCTGGCCAAGGGCCCTATTTGCTCTGCATGGAGAAGGGCAGCGAGGGCAGCGAGGCTGGGAGGCAGGGAGCTGAGGTGGTGAGGGACCAAAGCAAAGTGAGAAGCATCTCCCCAAATGTGGGAGCAGCTTGAGCAAAGGCTGACCACAGAGCTTGCGGGGTTACCTGGAGCCCCACGCGCAAGGGCCAGTTCCACCGGAGAAAGCACCTGGCAGGCCACGCACCTGGACACATTCTTCGTCGAGTATTTATTTGCCACCAGAATACACTGAACCAGGAAGAACTGTCAGAAGTAGAGGTGTGATTGTGCCACACTTAATCTGGCAGTGCAATGAGGATGCTCGTGCTGAAACACGTTCAAGAGCCACACTAGCATTATTTGCACGCGTGAAAACACCATTGGTTTTCCTTTTAATGAGAAAGTTGTCGATCAACTGCTCTCCACATTCACAAAGGGCAGGAGAGGAGGAAATGGATCAGCTTTCTGAGTTGAGGCTGAGCGGGAGCAAAGCGGGAGCTCTTTGTTTGTTTGGACTAGAGATTTTATTTTAGAAGGATAAAGGATGGAGTGGCAATAATATTTGGCATTTTACATTTAGGTTTGTTTCATCTTGGATTAATGTTAATTCCATGCTGTGTTTCAGTAAGAACAATACCGATTCTGTATCTGTGGCCCCAGTCGGTTATCCAGTAGTACAAACCGGCTTCAAGTTACACATACTGAACAAAAGAGGGTGAGGGAACGAAGGGGGTGGGGGTGGGGAAGGGAGCCAGGGAAGAAGAAGAGACGAAGAACTGAACAGGCATGCAGGCTTCTCCCTACCACCTTCAACGCCAACCCTCTCGGAGGGAGAGTAAATATAGGCAAGAATGAGCAGCCTCAGATTCTGATACCAGCGTCATACTTTTCAGCCCTTTTCGCTATACTAACCTGCCTCAAAGCTAACACCCAACTAATTTTAAACACTGGTATAAAATTTGATTTAAACAGTTAGTAAAAGGAAAAATATTACCACCACGTATGCCTCCGCAGAGGGATTAATCTCTCAGATGCTCACATCACCTAGAAGTCTGATGGCTTTCGAACGTAATTCCCATTTCTCATGGTGATCTTGTCACATCCAGCACGTAGACAAAACAATAAGGCTGGAAAAAGCCCCTATAAAGTCCTGTTAGTGCCTTAAAGAACCTAAAAGCTGGGACCAGTAAAGCCACAGAAATCCACTCTTGCCTTTAAGAACTTTTGAAAACTGTTTTAAAAATAAAATAAAATAAACAGAGCAGGAACCTAAGTTCTGAGACCAAATGTGAAGTCCGATTTGGTGGTTCTCAGCGGCAGAGGGGGATCCCCAAGGGGAGAGGATGGAGGGGAGTGGGAAGGTGGTCGGAGAGCTTCCCTCTGGTTGGCTTTCACGTCTCACTGGCTTTCATCTTCCACATCCTGCGGCCCTTCTTTACTCTGCTCTCCACCAACACGCTGCCTGTCTGAAGTCCATGGTCAGATTATCATGTAACAGTGGCGGGTACGGGGAGTCCTCAGAGCTGGCTTTACTCAGCGTATCCAGGCTGCTCTCCGCAGCCTCCCTCCTGCCATTCCCTGTGGCAAATTCAGCCAGATACCCGTGGCAGCCCCCTTTCATTCTAAAATAGAAAACCTTGGGCTCGCCAGTGTTAGCTGCTGGAACGAGATGTTTGCCCAGTACACCCAGAATGTCTCAACAGATTAGCGCGTCTCAGTCTCAACCGCTTGCCATATTCTCGCATCATTTTTGTTTTGCCTTCTCCTCACTTGTCTTCTTCTTTCTGTTCAATGCTGCTGATTATTCTCCGGGAGGCACTTCTGGCTCCAATCACGTTTTTTATTCAATAGATGGGAGCTTTCTTTCTTCACTGTCAGCTCCACATCCAGCCCTGCCACCCTCTTCATGGATTGCTCCACTTCACTGCGGCCGTCTTCGCCCGGCTCTCCAGGTCCTCCCCATCGTCCACAGCGGCTGCGCTCCAGCAGGGTCCGCGTGGCGGTGGGACGCAGGCAGCATCTCTGAGTGGGAGCCTTTAGATGTCAGGTGACTTCTGTCTGAAACAGGCCTCCAAAAGCTATTCTAAAGGCTGCCTCACTGGACAGACAAGAGGAGGGCCCCGTGCATTCATTAACAAGTGTGTAGTGCTGAGCCTGTGAGGGCAGATGAAAAAGGAATGCAAAATGGTGGCTAATGGGAGAGGTGGGATCCACACATGATACAGGTGATTGACAGGGAAATTCAAAAATATCTGAGTGCACCATGTGAGCCTCCAGAGCAGATTATAAAATCCAAATAGAGTTCTGCTTCTAGCAATATGATGGACTAGAAATCCTGAAACCCTCCTGCTACCAAGCCTAAAATTTCTAGATAAAATATCAAAATAAATATTTTGCATGAATGGGTACACTTTTAAGAAATAAGGGTGCTCCCACAAAAAACAAAGCAGAAGCACAAGTTCAGGGAGGCAAGTGCACTGGGAGGCTGTGGCTGATCTGGGAATTTCTAGCAGTGCCCGCTGGCCCAGCCTGGTTTAGGGAGCCAGGAGGCAGTGCCTGGGGCACCACATGAAAGGAAGTCAAATCAATGAGCAACCCCCCACCTCAAACACACACACACACACATACGGATTAGACCCAGGAAAGGGCTAGCTCCTCAGGAAAATGGTGAAGTGAGAAAAAAATCTACCTCACAGGAGCAGAGAATAGAGAAATAGGCCTGCCTCTGCTTTGGCTCTAGGATAAGGTTTTAAAGTTCTTCCTGAGCATTTGCGGGCACTGACCACCCCTCATGTCAGTGGGGTTTGTGCAACCTGGAAAGCTAGAAGTGGATATTTTCCTTTTAAAGTGGAGCTGGTTTGACAACGTCCTCAGTGCCAGACTGAAGTCAGCACAAATCCTTTCTAGAAGTAGATACACTCCAATCAGCTGGGCCATAAACAGTGCCCGGGTGCATGGGTCCACATTCACAAATCATACAACACATCAAGAAACAAGAGACCATGAGCAAGGATAAGCTGAAATTAAAACAATCGAACCATACCAAAAAGTACATCAACTATTGAAATTACCAAATAAAAATATAACAACTATAGATAAAAATTGAAGAGCAAATACCAGATTAAACACAAGGAAAGAGTGAATTAGTGAATGAGAAGGTAGTTCTGAAGACATTACTCAAATTATATCCTAGAGGGACAAAAAATGGGGAGAAAAATGAAAATATTAAAGAGGGACTAGGAAAAAGCAGAGTGAGAAAGTCCAACACACATTGAATCAAGGTTCAGAGCAAAATAATAAAGAAAATAAAAGAGAGGCAATATTGGAAAGGGTAAGTCTAAGAATTTTCAGAATTGATGTAACATATACAGTAAGTCCAACAAATCCCAAGCGAATAACTTTTAAAAGCATATCTATAGAAGCATTATACTGAAATTTCAAAAATACCAACAATTAAGACGCAGCTCTTTGAGAAAAATGCGGTCACTGCTGTCACCGTACTCAGGCTTCCTACTCCTCCTGACTCACCGCTGTTCTCTCTATCCAAGGAACAAATCAGTCGGAAGACGTGCCACAACCAGAAAGATGTCTGTGGAACCAGAGGTGGCAATTCACTGCTTAGAGTCACCCAACCAGCCTCAACATGAATTCTCTGTAGAAGGTAATGCTGACTTGATTAGAAACCCAAAGAAAAAGAACCTCAAAGTGAAGGGACCAGTTCAGACTCCTACCAAGATTCTGAGAATCAATACAAGAAAAACGCCTTATGGTGAAGGTTCTAAGACTTGGGATCATTCCAGAATCCACAAGGAACTCTTGACTTGCACGGTCCTTCTAAGATTAACAAATTACTTCCACCAGTATTAAGCCAGGAGTAGAGGGTGAAGTTGCCATTGCAGATGCTTAAATAAGATGCTTTATTTTAACAAGCTGGTTATAAGTTGCAAAAATATATATTAAAATATCCTAAAAGCAGCCTATAATGCATCTTAGACCTGACACAGATTACTTTCTTTATCTGGGAAATTTCTTGTATTGATTCTCAGAATCTTGGTAGACGTCTGAACTGGTCCCTTCACTTTGAGGGAAATTTACAGAGAATGCTCTGGGAGAGCGTCATGATGACACACTATGAAAAACTAGGACTACCTCAACATGATCCAGGGTATCTATTAAAACCAACACAAAACTGGTGACATGTTAGAAGCATTCTCTGTAAATTCTCTCTAAAGCCGATAACAAGATAATGGTGCCACGAGCATCACATCTAGCCAGCATTTAATGGGCTTACTGTCCAGAGCAGTAAGACAACAAAAAATTAAAAGTATAAGAATTGGAATGGAAGAATTGAAACTCTTTATTCACAGAAAATATGATTTTCTCCATGTAGAAATTCCAAAATTGTCTAAAAGGTAATAGAGTTATAAGATAATTCAGCTAGTTTTTTGTGTGTGTAAGCTGAAAATTCAGACATAAAGTACACATTTTATACCAACAACAAAGGATTGGAAATTGTCCTTTTTATAAACTTATAAAAGAAAAAACTGTAAAGCAGCTAAGAATAAAAATAAAAATACATATATTCACTTTATGGAGGAAATTATTAGACATTGAAATACACCAAAGAAAACCAAAATAGAGATAAATTTGTTCAAGGATTGGGATACTTGATATAAAAAAGAAGTCAACTTTTTTTTTCCAAATTCATCTACAAATTTAATGTATTTCCAATGAAATCACAATAAATTTTATCATGGAACATGAAGCTGGTTCTAAAATTTACATGGAGAGTACAGTCCAAGAGTCAACAGGACATTCTTGAGCAAGACCAACAAGGAAAGAATTTTGCCTTGTCAGGGTAATTATTACAAGAGATAAACCTATAGCAACTCTAAGTGTGATAGTGGCACATAGTCAGACAAATAACCTGTTTTAGTTTGCTAAAAGCTGCTGGGAGCAATGTACTGGAAATGTGTTGACTTTTATAATAGGAGGTTATTAGGTTAAACAGTTACAGTTCTGAGGCTGTGGAAATGTCCAAATCAAGGGATCATCAGCAACGCTGTCTCACCGAGCTGCTGTTGGTGATGGGCACATGGCTGTCCTCCCGGCCTCTTCTCTGAGCTTCTGGCTAACGTGGCTTCCTCTCAGCCTCTGTGTTCCGTTGACCTCAGCTTCTGGTCACCGGGGCTCCTCTCTCAGCTTCCGGGCTCCTCTCTGTCTCTGCAGCTTTGTTCTGTGTCTGTGGCTATGTAGTCCTCCATTTATAAAGGTCTCCAGTAAGAGGATTAAGAGCCAGCTTGGGTCCCCCATCTAATCAGAGGCCCTGAACTGAGGTGATTTGATCAAAAGCTCCCACCTACACTAGGTTTACATGCACAGGAATGGATTTGCTTCCAGAACAGGACTCTCTGGGCTCCTCCCAGCTTCAAACAGTCACATAACCCAGTGGAAAAGAACAGAGGCCAAGATTAAACCAGGGGGAACTGGATGTACAACGAGGCAGCACCAGAGAGACTGTGGAAGAGATGGATGGTTCAATGACAGGGCTGGAACCAGGAGTGAGGAACTGTGGGGGAGAGGAGAAAATGAATGCTGGATCCTTTACTCCCACCATGCACAGACTCCAGTACAGGGAGATTATAAACAGAATCGTGAGAGTCAAAACAATAAGCTTTTGAAAAAATATCTTTATGACCTGAGGGCAGGGAAGGATTTCTTTGACTGGACACACACACACACACAACTGAGGCCTCAAGAATCTCTTGCACACGTGCATCAAAAGCCACGTTAAGAATGTTCAAAAAACACGAAGGCCAGAAACAACCCGAATGTCCCTTGAAGGGAGAATGGATAAATAAATCATGGTATTTTCTTTCAATGGCAGAGACTACTACACATCACTGGCCAATAACGGAGCGCCCCTGACTGCTCCGTGAACCTCGGTTGCGTGCGTCAGCTTGAATGAATCCTCAGGTTTTAATGAGCAGGCAGCTGAAGAATGCATGCAGTATGGTCTTGCTTTTATAAAGTTAAAACGTGACTAAAAGTAAACAGTATTTGGAGATTCATACAAACATGGTCAAAACTGCAAGGAAAGCAAGGAAATGATTGCCACAAAATTCAGGAGGTGGTTAGCTCTAGATAGAGAGAAGATCCCAGGATGAGAGTGGAGCACACAGGATGTTTACAAGACATTCTCATTCATAACATCCGTGTCATGTGCTTTTCTACATGCTGAATATTTCATAATTTCTAAAATGAAAAAATAAATTCTTAGACCCCATCTGCTGCCTGAAGCTGCTCACAGTTCAGTGAGCAGACATGGAAAGACGTAAACTGTAATACAAAATGTATAAGCAAAGCGCAATCAGAAACAAAGTGGCTAATTGTATCTGGGAAGATAAGGGAAGGCTGGTGGCATCTGGGCTGAGCCTGGAATTGGTTTTGACGGAGTGGAGGGAGAAGGGAAGAAAGTTCCCTACCAGGCTGGGGGGACCTTTGAGTGAAGGTGGGGAGTAGTGGAAGGATAGGACAAGTTGAGGCAATCTGCTGGAGAAGCTGGGAAATCTGCTGGAGAAGCTGGGAAATCTGGGGGAGATAGGACCTGACTCCATGTCCCAGATCCTCTACCTCTCTTGCCACCATATGGAGTGTCTGTCATTTTCTCCAGTGACAAAGTGGAAAGAGCTCAGGCTTTTGAACACTGAGAAAGGTAGGTTTGAACTGCAGCACTTCCATTCACCAACCACAGGAACTTGGACAGCCCTTCATTCTCCTCTGTGAAATGGAGGCACCAGAGTCACCAGTTACTTCCTGGTCTGAGAAACAGGCACAGACCTTAGCCATCTTCTCCGCAGGGTGTATTTCTCTCAATGGCTGGATATTGTTTCCGTTTTTTAAAAATTTATTGAAGTATATCATTCATACATGAGCATACACAAGCAATAAATGTATAGTAAAAGTTGTGAGCTTTCAAAACAAGCATGAATAGCATCATACAGGGCTCCCATACATCACCACACCACCGATACCTTGCATTGTTGTGAAACATTTGTAACAAATTACGAAAGATCGTCATCAAAATATTACTACTGGCTATAGTCCGTAGTTTATATTTGGTGTACTTTCCCTCAACCCACCCTATTATTACTCCCCTGTATTAGTATTATGTATTTGTTATAGTTCATGAGAAAACGTTCTCATAGTTGTTCTGTAAACCATAGCCCGTCTTCCACCACTGGATTTTCCCTGTGTTACACAGCCCTATGCCTTGTACAATCCATTCAAAGTGTACACTCAGTGGCTCTCATTTTCATCAAAGAGTTGTGCTGTCATCACCTGTCAATTTTAGAACGTTTTCATTACTCCAAAAGGAAAAATCCTATACCCCTATTGTTGACCCTTAGAATTGATACAATATCTTCTTTGCCATTGCTACAAAGTATTACCGTTCACTATCATCCATAAGTTACATTGGTTGTACTTTTCCCATGTAGGATTTTGTCTTTGGAGCATCTGCTTTCAGCTCCCTGTAGAACAGGTTTTGAAGTCAGAAGGCAGGTGGCCCAGAAGTCAGGCCCGCAACCACAGGTATGATTTTCGGGAAGTTGCGGAACTGCCCCCAGCCTCAGTTTCCTCAATTCTAAAAACAGGAGGAATAGGTTGAAAGCGTGCTAGGTAAACAGGTTTCATTTCACTTGCCACGCACATAGAGCTGGGGAGATTTCTGAGTCTGTTTTAGGCTCCCGTGGAAAGAGGGCCCTGCCCAGGCAATCTTTGTCCTCTCCCACATTCCTGTGACGTGTGAGGCAAAGAGAGCAAATGGTCCCCTGCCCAGGCAGTGGAAGTGTTTAAGGCTGTGGGGAACTCCCTGCTCATCTGGCATGTCTTTAAAATGACTATATCTCAGTAAATAAGTCAGTTCATAGGGCAGCTGAGCTCATCCCTAAAATGCATGTCTCACTCACACACAAGTAGAGTGTACTTTTAGGAAATGTCCCCTTTTAAGTTCATATCTAGGCTGACATCAGGCAGAAGCTTCCAGATGGAGAGGAATCTTTTCTGGAGGAAAATTTTGACCTTAAAAGAGGGATGTTAGATAGCCTCTCCTCATTTCCACCAGGCCTCCTTGGGCTCCAACTTTGATAATTCAACACCTATAGTAGTCAGATGTGATTTGATTTGGTCCATGAGTCACCATGGCCTGGAAGTGGACGGGGGAATAACCTGTCCACTGTCGAAAAAGGTGGGTGAGTCAGATGCCAGCTGCCCTGGGCAGTCTTTGCACTGATATTTCCCCCAGTTAGCTCAAATAACTGCGGGGGCTTTTTCCCTTTTTTTTTTAAATGCACCAACACACCAAATGGGATTTCAGAAGCTAGTTTTTGAATGGCCACATCACAAATGTCAAGGTATCTTTTGCTTATTTGCTTGTTTGAATTTTTTATTATGGAACAGTTCAAAAATACACAGAAGAGAACGTAATATAATAAACTGCCATGTCCTGAACACAGCCTCGGCAGCTCCCAATTCATGGACAATCTCGTTTCATCTTTTCTTCCACCTACCCCCCCACACACCTCCCCTCATTCCCCAGGTTATTTCTAAGTAAATTCCACATATCCCATCACTTCATAAGTAAGCTCAATGAGGTTTTTAAACTCAGGTTTCACAGATTAAACAACTTATAGTCAAGCACATCTGCTTTGTCAACATGTGTAACCCATCTGCTACTCATTTACAGAAGGTAATTTGCAGCAGAGCCAAGCTCTGTATCTGGCAGTCTAGCCCACACTAGAAGTGACTCAAATTGGAAGTGGCTCTCTAAGAAGAAACACTGCATGCTGAAGGTAACTTCTAGATGCATAATTGGTTTAACAAACATTTTATCGAGCACCTGCTATGTTCAGAATAACCACTTACACCTGAAGGGTGCTTGGCACTGTGCAAAGACCCTTTGATCTTCCGGGTAGCCCTGTCTTATTACTGTACATACTTTATAAAGAAGGAAACGAAAGTTCCAAAAAAGCCCACTAAATTTCTCAATCGCTAGTAAGAAGGCAAGATCTTAAGTGCTGATTTAACCCTACAGGCTATATGCATTGTCATCCACAAAGTGTTAGCAACAATCAAAAGCAAGGCACAGACATAAGTTATTATGTGTCTCCCTGTCTACCAAGAAAAGTGAGCCGATTTTCAAGGAGAGTGAGGAGTGTACCAAGCCCTGAATTTACTACAAAATTACTTGTGGGTATCGAAAGGGCTGATATTGTGGATGGTTGTACCAGCCGTTCACTGTGATAATAAACTTAAATTCTGAGAAGATGAGCTGTGCTGCAGAGGAAATGAGAGATCCTATAGGAAAGTCTGAATCACTGAGCATCACTCATTTCCACACGGTGTGGCCGCCCCATGTGTTGTGGGACAACCCAGCCGGGCAGGAGGAAAGAGTTTGTTTGGGGGTTTGAGACATAGCGCAAAGCCAGACAGAGAAAGTCTGTCTGAGGAGAGATAAAAGTGCAATAGATAAAGGGGCTGCAAAACAAACAAACAAAAAAACAACAGAGGAAAGATTATGAGCAGTGAAACGACATTTCCTGTAGTTTCGGGGGAAAGGCTCCCTGGATGCCTGCTCCCTCATCATCTTGTGAATCTCTTACACAATTCTGCCACAGCCCAGGGAATGAGAGGAGCAAGTGGTATCTTCTCCCGACATCTTCACTCTCTCTGAGAACTCTGACAAAACCATCCATCCTCTTACTTGAGTCTCCTATTTGGCGGCCCCTCAACCAAACCATTTAAGTTGCCCTTAAAATAAAGCACTGTTTCTGCACACTGAAAAACAATGCTTGTTTTTATTTCCTCAATTTTACCAAAAGCAAAGTCACATTTTTATTTATGCTAATTAGGAAGTGCTTACTTGAGTTACTTTTGCCTGAAGTTCTGAAAATATATTTCTAAGCAATCAGATCTCTACCACCAGCACATTTTAAAGTAATTTAGTGTTTTATATAGTTTACAGAATGACTTTCAGTATTGTAGACTTAACCTAAGAGAGTCCTTTAAAGAGCAGTGGGTATTTTTAAAATTAAGAACTAAATAGTCAACTTTCTTTGTCAAATCCCATTTTTAACATTTTTTATTTTGATTTGGGTTTTTTCCCCAGATATAGACCAAAAATTACATATTCAAATACTTTTCAAACTACAGTTAATTTCCCAATTCCCATGAGGCAGCTAAAATGGAGTTTCTCTGTGCAGGGACTGATAAAGATGAGATGTGTGTTTTCCACTCCAGTGGCCCAGGAAGGACAACAGGGCAGAGCATTGTCTATAACGATAATGAATCTTGTTCCTACACAACATGACCTTGCTCCAGTCACTTATCCTTGCTTCCAGTTCCCTGACTGATTTCCTTACAATGGAAGGTCGAAGCTGCCCTCGCCCTGCACCTCTGCCTCTCAAAAAACTTAGAGCCTAAATTCAAGGTTTTTGTGTTCCAAAGAATCTGATCAGATACTTTCCACTGGGCTGTGGAACCAGTTAGGGGCCTCTTCTCTCATGGATATCTTGGGGGCCAGTAAGCATTTAATGAAGATTTGGAGTTTAAATTCTACCCTAAAGTTTGGAAGATGCTGACCACAGGTTTATTTTAAAAGTGTGTCCTTGGGCAACAGCCTAGATCTTGTTTGTTTTGATGAGCAGAGTCTGATGACTAAAGAAAAACATACATATCAGATCCCCCTCAGCTGCAACAGAGCCAGGAATAAATTTTCCAACCACTTCTTCAACCCCCATCCAAGGAAGTGAAAGAGTGAGCTGAGAGGGGACATCCTCTGTAATTTTTAGCAAAGCCGGGATATATTCCCAACGCTTTACACGCATTGCTTCTTTAAATCCTCACAACTCTTTCAGGAGGCTGAAAGAGAGAGGGGGAAAAAAAACAAAACCAAAGCACAGAGAGGTCAAGCAACTTCTTCAATCACAGAGCCTGTGAGTCACGGAGCCAGGACCCAAGCCCAGCCTCCTCCTGTAATAGCCAGCATTATCAGGGACTTCCTCTGTGCAGGTGCCACGCTGAGCATTTCACATGCACAGTCTCACCTTTGGCAGCTCCGTGAACTATCCCCGTCCTACAGGTGAGGCTCCCGTGCTCTGTAAGGGGCGTTACATGGCCAGGCTTGCACAGTTAGTTGAATCAGCTCTTAAAGCCTCGCCCAGGCAGCTATAAGCCCAGCCTGCCAACCAGCATCACATGCTGCCACCCCAACTTGCTGACAGTGGCATTTTTCTGGTCCATACTTCAAGACAAAAATGAGAACAGATGCCAGAGGAAGGAAGGGGACAAAGACTATATAACTGACTTTTCCATGGCTCTTAAAAAGAATTCCTGGGAAAAGATGAAGCTGCTATGAAGAGCTTTTGCTGACTGCACTGTGAACTCAGCAGTGCTTAGCATAAGGAGTAATCAGTAGTAGCAGAATATAGATAACAAACAGCACCCTCCACGTGGCATAGCTCAGTGCTTCTCAACCCAGTACCCCATGGCCTCTTTACTATCTTGACATGATATCGATAGAAAACAACCTGCATGCACATCAGGAAAAAAAAATTTCTAATGTGTAATGATTTATTGTGGATTTAAGAGAAATTGTAAACAGAGTTATGTTACTATGACAAAGGAGAGACTCATTATGCTGCCTTCCAGCATGAGTCTCCACACCCCCCTAAGGAACCACTAATACGACAGTAAAGGCTTTTTAAAACATAAACTAGAAAGACCAAAAAAAATGGAAAGAAGGAGACAACAGCAAAAAAGCAGGGAAGGGGGTGCTGGAAAGCAGGGCAATATCTGGAGTTAGCAGATCTGAGACAATTAAACATGAATCCAGTATTGGGAAGTCAGGAACTAGCCCTATATAAACTGCAGACTCCCAAAGCGCTGGGGAAAAATGACATCTCTGGGTACCTCTGAAAAGTTAGAAACTGGAGATTTGGTTAAAAGTCTGGTTAAGTAACAATAAGATCTCCATATCTATTCCCTCACTCCTAAGACCATCCTTTCCCCACCCAGGCAGAAGACTGGAGGTGTATTCTCTGATGCTGGGAGAAACCAAGCATCATTGTGGGTGATATTTAGATCCCAATGAAAGAAGGGTTACCCGAATGCACACTGAATGGTGGGGCCCCAGCCATCTCCTATACTTGGTTCTCAAAAGGCTCCAGGCAGCCTTATATCATCCAGACGGGAGGCAGAAAATCCAAACTTCCACTCCAAAAGGAAAGACCTAAAGGTACAAATTTTGAATTTTTTCCCAACAAACAGCCCATGCAAATGAGTATCCAGTGATTCCACAATTAACAAACAGTACTCAAATGCCCAGCCCTTCCAATCAGCTTCTGAGTGTCAATATCAATTCCCAAATATAAGTGGGCAGCCAAGGGTCACCAGACATGAAGAAGCCTTCTAACAAGAGACACAGAGCAAAACACTAACTAACTAGGAATGTAAATTTGAAAGAAGAGACAAAATTTTATAAACGCAAATATTGATATAATTTTCTCACAGAAATAAGATAAAATATTCTATTCATGAAATGGGAACAATATTTATTTTTTTCCTGAGAAAAAAATGTGCTTTGAAATTAAAATATGATAGGAGAAATTAAAAAAAAAAAAAAACAATAGAAGGCTTTGAAGTTGAGATTGAGGGAATATCCTAGAAATTACAGCAAAAAAGAAAAAGAAGGAAAAACACAAGAAAATAATAGGATTTAAATGAAGTTTCAGAGAAAATGGATGGGAAAATAACATTAGAAATTATGCATACTATGGTGGTTTCAAACTGCAAGTACCCCAGAAAATCATGTCCTTAAAGCTAATCCATTCCTGTGGGTATAAATCTATTGCAAGGAGGGTCTTTTGATTAGGTTTCTTCAGTTAAGGCGTGGCCCAGGGTGGGTCTTAATCCACTTACTGGAGTCCTTTATGAGAGAATGAAATTCAGACAAAGAGAAAAAAGCCACGGAAGCAAGAAGCTGAGAGCAACAAAAGCGGAAGAGAAGGGAGAGACCAGCAGACGCCTCCGTGCGCCTTGCCACGTGACAGAGAAGTCCAGGATCACCGGCAGCCAGTCTTCAGGGAGAAGGCATCACCTGGTGACATCTTGATTTGGACATTTTTCTCAGCCTTGAAACTGTAAACTTGTAAACTAATAAATCCCCATGGTTAAAAGCTAACCCATTTTATGGTATCTGCTTTCGGCAATTTGCCAACTAAAACACCTACAAATTTCCCAATTATGAAAATGAATTTCCAGATTAAAGAGTCCCAGGATGCCCAGAATAAAATCCTAAGTCACGTTACCGTGAAATTTTAGAATACTACGGTCAAAAATCAAGAATCTGAATGACCTGGAAGTTCTCAAGAGCAATAGGAGAAGCAAGAAGTCAGTAAAATAATGCTTTCAAAATTTTGAAGGGAAAAAATTGTTTCATACCTAAACTTTTATATTCACCTGAATAGCAAGGAAGCATGTGAGTAGAATAAACAACTGTTTCAGAGATACATGTTCTTAAGAGGAATTTGCCTCCCATGCAGGCTTTTTTTTTTTTTAGGAGGTACCAGGGAATGAACCCGGAACCTTGTACACAGAAAGCAGGTGCTCAACCACTGAGCTACACCCGCTCCCCCCGTGTAGGCTTTCTTCGGAAGCTCTGGAGAAAGGCCTCCACTGAAACGAAGACATAATAGAGTTAAGCTAGAGGCATGCAAACCATAGCATCCTGGGCACTGGGCTGAATAAAGTCCCCCAAATTCATGTCCATCCAGAGCCCAAGAGTGTGACCTTATTTGGAAATAGGGTTTATGCACATGTAACTAAGTCACGATGAAGTCATACAGGATTAGGATTAGGGTGGGCCCTAAGTCCAGTATGACTGGTGTGCTAACAGGAAAGAGAAATATGGACACAGACACACAGACACAAGGAGAAAACGGTCCTGTGACGACGGAGGCAGAGCCTGGAGTTGTGTTACCACAAGCCAAGAGCACCTGGGGCCACCAGAAGCTGGGAGAGGAGAGAAAGGACCCTCTCCTAGAGCCTTCCAAGGGCCACGGCCCTGCTGACACCTGGATTTCAGACTTCCAACCTCCAGAACTGAGAGCATAAATTTCTGTTGTTTTATGGTACTTTCTTAGCTAATACACACAGTAAAAAAAA
>JAQZBX010073402.1:0-14915 GCA_029593785.1 Cabassous unicinctus | reverse complement strand
GAATTTGTTAACAACTAATCAAAGATGTTCAAACATATCTACTAAATCAATTCAAGGAGTTGAAGGATAATATGATTAAAGAGATAAAGGATATTAAGACACTGGATGAGCATAAAGAAGAATCTGAAAACATGCAAAGAAAAATAGCAGAACTTATGGGAATGAAAGGCACAACAGATGAGATTAAACTACATTAGAGGGAAGCGGGTGTGGCTCAGTGGATAGAGCCCCCGTTTACCATATGGGAGGCCCGGGTTCGCGTCCCGAGGCCTCCTTGTGAGGGCATGCCAGCCTGAGCGGTGCAGTGGGCTGATGCAGCAACCTCACGCCTGGAAGCGGGTGTGGCGCAATGGATAGATCACCCGTTTACCATATGAGAGGCCCCGGGTTCGCTTCCCGGCGCCTCCTTGTGAGGGCAGGCCGGCTCGCACGGCGCCGTGGGCTGATGCGGCAAGACCTCACAGCAAGGGGGAGATAAGCAGACACAGAGAAGACACGCAGCGAATGGACACAGCAGCACAAGCAGCAAGGGGGGGATAAATAAATAAAATAAATCTTTAAAAAAAAAAAAATTTTTTATAGCAAAAATAAATGACATATGATGTACATGAGACCTTTATAAAAAACTATAAAAAGCAGACATCACAGAATCTTATGAACAACTCTATGCCTACAAATTTGATAACTTAGATGAAAGAGACACATTTCTTGAATGTCACAATCTGCCAAAACTTACACAAAGAGAAATAGATATCTGAATAGACCTTTATCAAAGAAATTGAATCAACAAGTAATAGCCTTCCAAAACAGAAAGCAACAGGCACACGTGGCTTCACTGGTGAATTTTATCAAATATTTAAAAAAAAAATCGCAATCCTTGACAATCGCTTACAAAAAAATAGAAGCAGAGGGAACACTTCCTAACACATTTCATGAGAGCAGCATTACCCTAATATCAAAACCAGAGAGGGGAATGGATGTAGCTCAGTGACTAAGCACCTGCTTCCCATGTACAAGGTCCTGGGTTCAATCTCCTTACCTCCAAAAAAAAAAAAAGAATTGAAAAGAAAAAAACAAAAACAATAGAGACCAATATCTTTCATGAATACAGATGCAAAAATCCTCAACAAAATATTAGCAAATCAAATCCAACAAATGTATAAAAAGAATTATACACCCCAACCTAGTGGGATTCATTCCATTTATGCAAGGCTGGTTCTACATTCAAAAATTCAGTCAAGGGAAGGAGATGTAGCTCAAGCAGTTGGGCACCCGCCTACCACACAGGAGGTCCCAGGTTCAATTCATGGTGCCTCTTAAAGAAGAGGAGCAAGACAGCAAGCTGGTGCGGTGAGATGACGCAATGAGCAGGGAGTGGAGGTGGCTCAAGTCATTGGGCACCTCCCTCCCACATAGGAGGTCCCAGGTTTGGTTCCCAGTGCCTACTAAAAAGAAGACGAGCAGATACAGAAAGCAAACAAGGAACAGACGGCAAGTGCAAACAACAAGGCAGGGGGAAGAAATAAATAAATAAAAGTAAACTTAAAAAAAAAAATCAATGTAACTCATGACATCAACAGGCTAAAGAAGAAAAATCATAAGATCATATCAATAGATACAGAAATAATATTTGACAAAATCCGACATTTATTTATGATTTTAAAAAAAACCTCTCAGCAAAATAGCAATAGAGAGTAACTTCCAAAATATGAAAAAAGAACATTAAAAAACACCTACAGGGAAGCGGGTGTGGCTCAATGGATAGAGCTCCCGTTTGCCATGTGGGAGGCCCCGGGTTCGCTTCCCGGGGCCTCCTTGTGGGGGCGGACCAGCCGGCCCACGCAGCGCTGTGGGCTGATGCAGCGGGACCTCACAGCGGGAGGCAGGTGTGGCTCAATCGATGGAGCCCCCATTTACCATGCGGGAGGCCCCGGGTTCGCTTCCAGGGGCCTCCTTGTGAGAGCGGGCTGGCTGCGCGGCACGGTGGGCTGATGCAGCAGGACCTCACAGCAAGGGGGAGATGGGCGGACACGGAAGAAACACACAGCGAGTGGACACAGTGAAACACAAGCAGCAAGGGGGGAATAAATAAATAAATAAATAAATCTTTAAAAAAAAAAAAAACAAAAAAAAACACCTACAGCCAATATCATACTTAGTGGTAAAAAATTAGATGCTTCTCCTCACCACCCCTATTCAATATCATACTGTAAGTTCATGCAGTAAGACAAGAAAAGGAAATAAAAGGTATACAGGTTGGAAAGGATGAAATAAAAACTGCTTTTGTTTGCAGATTATATTATTGTCTTTGTAAAAAATCCCAAAGAATTGACCAAAAAAATCCTGGAACTAATAAGCGATTAGAGCCAGGTACCAAGATACAAGTATAGTAAACAAAAGACAATTACTTTCATATATACCAACAAGGGACAATCAGAATTTGAAATTAAAAACACAACACCATTTACATTAGTACCAAAAAAAAAAAAAAAAAAAAAAAAATACATAGGTATAAATCTAACAAAATATGTATAAGATCTATATGAAGAAAATAATAAATCTCTGATGAAAGAAATCAAAGAAGATCTAGATAAATAGAGATAAACCATGTTCATGGACAGGAAGACTCAACAGTGTCAAGATGTCCATTCTTTCCAACTTGATATACAGATTTAATGCACTCCCAATCAAAATTCCAGCAAGTTAATTTGTTAATATCAATAAATTGATCTAAAGGTTATATGGAAAGGCAAAGGACCCAGAATAGCCAACACAATACTAAACAAGAACAAAGTTGGAGAACTGACACTACCCAACTAAAAGTTACTGTAAAGCTACAGTGATCAAGACAGTATGATATTGGCAAAAGAAAAGATAGATCAATGGAACAAAATAGAGTACCCAGAAATATACATAGTGAAAAAGCACAAATATAGTCAACTGATCTTGGACAAAGGAGAAAGGGCAATTCAATGGAAAAAGGATAGTCTTTTCTATAAATGCTGCTGGAACAACTGGACATCCACATGCAAAAAAAATATGTATAGTCACAGACTATACACCTTTCACGAAAATGATCTTAAAATGGATCATAGACCTAAATGTAAAACATAAAATTATAAAACTTCCAGAAGAAAACATAGGAAAAACTCTAGGTAACCTTGGGTTTGGTGATGACTTATTAAACACAACACCAAAAACATAATACATGAAAGAAAAAATTGATAAGTTGGACTTCCTTAAAACTAAAAGCATCTGCCCTGTGAAGGACACTCTTAAGAGAATGAAAAGATAAGCCACAAACTGGGAGAAAATATATACAAAAGACATGCGACAAAGGGCTTATATTCAAAATATACAAAGAATCTTAAAACTCAACAATAAGAAAACAACCCAATTTAAAAATGGGCAAAAGAGCTGAGAGCAGACTCCTCACCAAAGAACATATACTGATGGCAAATAAGCATATGAAAAGATGTTCAACACCATATATCATAGGGAATTTCAAATTAAAACAACAATGAGATACCACTACACACATATTAGAATGGCTAAAATCCGAAAGACTGACAATACCAAATGCTGACAAGGATATGGACCAATAGGAACTCTCATCCACTGCTGATGGAAATGGAAAAAGGTACAGCCACTTTGAAAGACAGTTTGGAAGTTTCTTACCAAGTTAAACATTAGCTTACCATAGAATCAAGCAATCATGCTTGCAGGTATTTACCCAAAGGAGTTGAAAATTTATATTCACACACAAGTCTGCATGTGAATGTTTATAGCAGTTTTATTCATAATTGCCAAAAACTGAAAGCAACCAAGATGTCCTTCAATTGGTGAATGGATAAAACAAACTGTGGTACATATATACAATGTACTATTCAGCAAGAAAAAGAAGTGAGCTATCAAGCCATAAAAAGACATGAAGGAACCTTAAATGCATATTACTTAAGTGAAAGAAGCCAGTCTGAAAATGCTACACATGTAGGATTCCAACTTATATGACATTCTGGAAAAGGAAAAACTAAAGAGGCAGAAAAACATCAGTGGTTACCATGGCTTTTAGGGGCTGGAGAGTGATGAACAGGTGGAGGAAAGGACATTTTTAGGGCAGTGAAACTATTCCATATGATATTGTAATAGTGGATATATGACATTATGCATTTGTCAAAACTCACCAAATTTTACAACACAAAGTATGACCCCCTACTGTAAATAAAAGACATTTGTTACTAATAATGTATCATCCATTGTAACAAATATACCACCCTAATACAAGATGTTAATAATAAAGAAAACTATGTATGGGGGAGGTGTATCTGGGTCTGTACTTGCTGTGCAATTTTTCTGTAAACCTAATAAAATTCAAGTTATTATTGAAAAAAAAATTTTAAAGCAGACATCAGAACTCAGAAACCTATAATATAAACATATTAAGCAGAGGACCAAGAGCCTAATACACCTCAACAGTCCCTAACTATATCACTATATTCTAATAGTGAATAACACTGACTCTTCAGGAAAAGGAAAATTTATGTTCCATACACTCTGTTCATAAAGACAAAGCCACTTACAACAAAATGATACTTAAGATGATAATAATTTTAAAAATAACAGCAGTAATAATAATAATAAAGAACAGTTATATACCTAAAGGGCTAGGCACTGAATATATACTTCATTTTTCACAAGTATTTATTTCCCACTGCTGTAACCCATTACCAATAGCTCTCCTATATACTCTCTTAGCCCTTATGATCTAAAATATGTCAGTGTCTTCCCTCCTACTTCCAGCATCAATGGGCCTCCCATTGCTCTTCAGATAGACCAAACCCCAAGATCTACAAGGCCCAGCATACTCTGTGACTCCCACCTACCTCTCGAGCACCACCTAGTCTCTGCACCAGAGCCTCCCTAAGCTTTTAGTCAGTTCTCCTAACTTGCCATTCCCTCAGACCACAGGACTTTTGCTCATGCTGTTTTCTAACATAAAACACTCATCTCTTCTCTCTTTGCTTAGAAAAGGCCTACTCATGTTTACAAACTTGTCTCAATTTTCACTTCAATGGAGAACATTTCCATACCTTAGGCAGTATAATAATTAAAAGCACATGTTCTAGAGTTCTAAATCCTACCTCAGCCACTTACTAGTTCTATAGTTTGGGCAAGTTCCAAAACAACTTTGTGCCTTAACTTTCTCATCTGTAAATGAGATTATAATAGTACTTCATATGGCTGTTGTGAGGATTGAATAATTAATTCAGATAAAGCACCAGAAGAGTTTCCGGGATGAAGAGCTCAAAATCTTCTCACAACTTAGTCAAATCCCTCTATTTTATTTTCTTATGGTACCTTAATCACATATTACACTTATTTGTGTGTGCTTTTTTTTTTCATCATCTGTCTCTACTAGACTAAAATTTCTAAAAGAGCAGAAAGGATATTTGTCCTCTAGAGCTGGAATACAGAAGTAACTCAATGAAGATATTTTGGGGGTGAAAAAAAAAAGCTAAAAGATGTAAACAGACCCAAAGAAACTAACTTGCCCAATATTTCACAAACCCTCATCTGTGTGACTCCTTTTCCATTACACCACACTGCCTCCTAGGTAAATGCTTAAGTGTCCTGCAACTGTCATTGATGCAGTCAATAAAGTAGGGCAACACAAAGAACAGTGAAAATGAGCATTTTGAAAATGGCATTAAGCATATATTGGTGCAGGCTTACTTCTCCTTCCTATATCAGCTCCATCTCTGACACTACTCTCTGGGGTCTCAGTTCCCTCCTCTTTAAAAGAGTAAGATGGGTGGCCCCACCCTGATCAAGATGGCAGAGTGTGATGCTACAGGGCTCTGTCCCTCCCCCACAGAAGCTTTGAACAGCCAGCAAGAACTGACAGAAACATCTTCCTAAAAGCTCTAAAAACAATTAAGGGATTGCAGGAACAGGATGAGAGTCAAATCAAAATAAGGCCACTTAAAGGCAACAGGATCTCCTGGTACCCTGACTGGCCCCTCCCCAACCCTCACCATCTTGGCAAGGAGCCAGCCCACACTCCCAGTGCAGATCCCTGGTCCCAGTTCAAAGGGAGAAGAGTAACCCTCACGCACATACTGGGAGCATGTATGTCTGGCCCAATCTGTGTGGTGGTGGCCTGAGGGACTTGTTGCCCCAGAACATGCCCTGAGTGTAAAAAGTGGCTCAGAGTACTCTCCTACAGAATGCTGTGGAAAGCAGTCAGTTGGCTGCCTGGGGCAAGGGATTGCTAGCTATAGGACATACAGTGTCATGCCCAGGACTGTGAGGCTAGGGAAGAGGGGACATTTGTATCCCTGTAAACAAGGGAAATTCTAAGGTCAAATGTGCATGCCCAAACAAGAATGTGCCCAAAACAAGACATATGTGCCAAAAGGACTAGGGAGGTCCCTATGATTTGGCATGGAGCTATTCTCTACACTCATTGTATAAGCTCTGAAGAAGGACACACAGATCAATCTGCAAAGACTCCAAAAGGTGTTTCTTTTTGGCCTGTGTGTGTGTGTGTGTGTGTGTGTTAGCTCCTGGAATTCAAAGAAGGCTCTGTCATAGCACTAGCTGATATAAGCTTAAGGAACAGATACCTCAGAGTCTAAATTCCAGGGTTAGCATATTAAAAGATCAAACTGTCCAGGTTTCAACAGATGATTATAAAACATACAAAGAAAGGGAAGCAATGGTCCAGGCAAAGGAGAAAATTAAAGCATTTGAAACCATGAATGAGGAGCATCAGACCTGGCACATTCCAAACAAAGACTTTTTCAAAATTGTCCTAAATATGCTTAAAGAGCTAAAGGAAAACATGGACAAAGAACTAAAGGAAATCAGAGAAAAGATGAACAAAAACAGAATATCAATAACAAGATGGAAATTATGAAAAGGAGCCTAAGAGTGCTGAAGACCACAGTAACGAAAATTAAAACTTCCCTAGAGGGGTTCAACAGCAGAATAGAGCTGCCAAAAGAAACAATCAGTGAACCTGAAGATAAAACAAATGAAACCATGAAGTCTGACAGGAAGAAAGAAAGAATGAAGAAAAGTGAACAGAGCCTGAGGCACCAGTGGGACACCATGAAGCATAATAAGAAGATGAAGAGAAAGGGGTATCTTATTCAAAGAAATAAAGGCTGAAATCTTCCTAAATTTAACAAAAGCCATGAATATACATATCTAAGATGCTCAATGAACTGCAAACAAGATAACCCAAACAGATCCATACTGCATCATGTTGTAATCAAACAGTTGAATGCCAAAGATAAAGAGAAAATTCTGAAAGCTGCAAGAGAGAAGTAACGTGTCTCATACAAGGAAGCCTCAATAAGATAAAGTACCAACTTATCAGAAAATATGGAGGGAAGAAGGTAGTGGGAAGGCATATTTAAAGTGCTGAAAACAAAATATTGCCAAAAAAAAAAAAAATCTATACCAGGCAAAGCAGTCTTTCAAAAATCAGAGAGATATTAAGACATTCCCCCATAAACAAAAGCTGAGAAACTTCATCACCACTAGACCAGCCCTACCAAAAGTGCTAAAGGGAGTTCTGCAGGTTGAAAGGAAAGGATAATAGACAATAGATGAAATTATCTTCAGTAAAGATAATGACATGGGTAAATACAATTACCAGTACTATTATGTTTTTAAGTTTATAATTCCATTTTTTACATCCTAGAGGAACTAAAAGGCAAATGCATACAATTAATGCTAAATCCATGTTTTTGGATACATAATATATAAATATGTAATGTGTTAAAAGAACTAGATAAAGAAGGACAGAGGTCAGAAGGGTATAGGAACATTGTTTATGTATGCTATTGAAGTCAAGTTAGTATCAAAGCAAACAAGATTGTTACAGATTTCGGATGTTAAATTTAAGCCCCATGGTAACCACAAAGAAAATATCAGAGAATATGCAAACTCATAAAGACAGAAAGTAGAGTACCAGTTACCAGGGGTGGGGGGCAGGGGAATTGGGAGTTACTGCAAAATAAGTATAGGGTTTCTCTGGGGTGAGGTGAAAGTTCTAGTAACAGATGCAGGTGAAGGTTCTGTAACATTGTGAATGTGATTAATTCCATGAATGGTAAGCATGGGCGGAGCTGAAAAGGGAAGATTTATGTTGTATATATCTTTCCACAATTTAAAAAAGAAAAATACTAAAGATATATCACAATTAAAGACAATACATGACACTGAATGGGATCTAAAAATAGAGGGAAAAAGGCTAAAAAGGGCATTATCAAACATTAAAAAATGGAATATAGATTGTAAGTTTTATACCAATGTCAAATTTCTTGAACTTGATAACTGTTCTTAAGGTGATAATATAAGTGAATATTCTTGTTCACAGGAAATGTACATGGAAGTTTTACGTGTTCAAGAAGAATAATGTGTGCAACCTGCTCTCAAATGTTCAGAAAATAGATGACAGGGAGGAAGGGAGGGAGGAACCACAAAGATGACAAAATGTTAAAATTGGTGGGTCTGGGTATATGGGAGAATCGGAGTATGCTGGAGTTCTCAGTATGAGATTTGTATTATTTTTTCAACTGTCCTGTAAGTTTGAAATGATTTCAAAATAAAAATTTTTTAAAAAAGAAAAAAAAAGAATAGGATGGACTGGATCATGTCTAAAGTATCTTCCAACTCTAAATTTCAATGACAAAAAAATTAAGTGCCAATTTTAAGAGATATTTTTAAAAAGGAAGTTTAAGAAGCAGACTAAAGTAGCTGATAAATGGCTTTCAAGGGGAACTTTATTTTTAAAAATTTATTCAAGTGACTATTAATAAAGTATGTTGAGTAGTGTATCTCCGGAATTACAAGAGACTCCATGTTGAAGAGGAAAAAACGTTAAAAGCCACACACACACTCCAATATGCAAGTCAAAACTGCCTCCATGAAACCTTTGAACATAAGAACATTGGAGGCATGTGTTTAGAATCCGTACAAAAATCAGGCTACACACTACATAGAAAAGAAAAAACATATTCAGAGGGTGCATTTAATATACAGAATACTGTGGTGTAAATACAATTAAAATAGGCTTTCAACTCAAACGTATAAATTATCAGCAAAACTGACATCAAAAAATACTTCAAAAGTTAAGGTGAACTCACGAAAGGCAGGAAAGAAGCCAGAGCAAATGTAAAGTATAAATAAGGGCAATTAAGAACACCTTGGAAAGCTTCAGACCAAGCCAATATCGCAAGGCACGAGAATCACGACATAGGAGTTGCAGTTACATTTACTGTCAGATTGCTATAAGCCTCAGAAAAAGAAAGAAAGAAAGAAAGAAAAAATCAGAACTGCCTGCTGCCTTTGGTCCCCTCTGCCTTCCTAAGCCTCAGGAGTAACAGCGTTAATGAGTGATGTCTCCTTTCCTCGCCCTAGCGCGAACTCCCGGGAGTGAGAACGGGAGGGAGGAGCGCCGCCTAAGGCGGAACCCGCGTGGGGGCCGAGGGGCCGCGGGTCGCGCACGGCCCTGACACGGGCCTCGAGCCCGGGGCTCGCACGGGAACCAGCACACTCCCGGGGTCCTGAGCCACCGAGAGGCTGGAAGCCAAGTGAAGCCCAGCCCTTCAAAGAGCCCCGTCGCTCCTCACCTTCAGAGTCCACGGGGCCGCGTTCCTCACCAGCACCTGCGGGGTCTGCGGACCACGCCGTCCCGCCGCGACCAACGCTACAGCCCCTACCCAGAGACCCGCCATTGTCGTCCCAGCCTACCGGCCTTCCTACTGACCTCTCACCCCGCCGACGGGGGCGGAGAAGGGGAGCGCCAGGGATGCAGCCAATCACGAGCCAGGGTTCCGCAGCCCCGCCCCCTGCCCCGCGGGGAGGGCCGGCTGGAGGGGGAGACTGGCAGAATCGCCGCAACCGGGAGACCGGCTGCTGGGCCCGAGCGCGCTGGGACAGGGGGCGAGGCTGGCGGGCGCCGAGCGTCTAGCGAGGAGGGAGCGTGGGCGACCCGCCGGATCCCGGCCGACGAATGAGGAAGCCTGGGAAGACGCGCCCAGGTTCTGGGGGGAGTTCATCAGGGCCTGCTTGATGTAAACCTCCTACTGTACCAGCGTCCACATTGCAACGAACATTCAGCCATGCTAGTTGTTGGGTCTCATAACCACCCTCTCACCACATAGCCATCCTGGAGCCCTGAGTTCCTGACATTTGCCCAAACTATATTCCTATATATTCGAAAGTGTAAATTGCAAACCATCAAACCAGGGTAAGGTGGTAACATAGGAAAAGATGTAAGTCTAGAAACCAGAGATCTGTGCTCAAATCCTACCTCTGCTAGTTTAATATCTTGTGTGTCAGGGAAATTAGCCGTAACCAGTGTCAGTTTCTGTTGTGCAGCCCTTATTAATACAACCACTAAAGGCCAGATCTTGTACTAGACGTCTCAATATCTGTCCCACTTAATCTTTATAAATAGAACCCTAATGACATTTTTATTGAGTTCCAGTGTGTGTAACAGAGCTGTGTGACGAAAGGTGTGGTCTCTTCCCTCAAGGTGTTTAAAACTTATCTGAAGAATCAAAAGTAGTACACTGAAAATAAATGTGTCAAAGTGTGTGTCGCTATATATAAACCAATTCCTGAATTACCTGCCATGCCCACAACTTTTTCTTATTATAGCAATCATTGGAGATTCCTTCTCATTCTGGCCACAATTTACTGGTCCAAGAATGGACCATCTTTGGGACATCCAAAATTCTCAAATAGACCCTAAAACCCCTAACACCTCTGTGTAACAATTTTTTGTTCTCACAAGAATAAATTAGTCACAGCTCAACAAAATTATCTTCCTAAATTTGTTAAATACCTAGTCGACGTTCAAATTTCCAATATTGTCATTATGTCAAAAGTATGTTAAAGATTTTATTTGAATCAGAATCCAATAAAGGTTCACACATTGCTATTTGTTATATCTCTCAAGTTTCTTTTAATCTGTAGTACCTTTCCCCATCACCACTACCCATTTCTCTCTTTTTTTCCTTAAATTTCTTTGCTGAAGAAATCAGGTCATTTTCTATTGAGCTTTTCGCTCTGTGTGGATTTTGCAGCACTATTTTAATATGTAAATGAGCATATAACCACATAATGGATTAATTTACATGAACCAGAAAGATACAAGCAACATTTATTAAACATATACTATGAGCCAGGTTCTATCTAGATGCTAAAGAAGATAGCAGTGAACAAAACAAAATCCCTGGCTTCTAGGAGCTTGAATTGTAATGGAGGGGTACAGAAAATAAAAACATAAATAATTGAAATGTGTAGTATGTCAGGTGGTGGTGCAATGGAGAAAAATAAAACAGTGAAAAGTAATAAGAAGTATGAGGAGGTGGAGAAGGAAAAGTTGCAGCTTCAAATAAGACAACCAGAGAAGACACCACTGAGCAAAGATCTGAAGGAGGTGATAAGGAAGCTAGTTATGCAGGTATCTGGGTGAAAAGAATCCCAGGCAGCAGGAACAGCCAGTGCAAAAGTCCTGGGATGGGAGTGTGACTGGTATGTTCAAGAAACAGCAAGGAGGTCAGTGTGACTGGAGGGAGCAAGGGGGCAAGGCGTAGGAAACAAGACCCAGGTAGTGATAAGGAAAAGTCACTGCAGCCCTCCCCCTCCCCCTTTTCCTGACAAGAATCTCCCGCCTTAGAACTGGAACCTGCACTTCTGGCTCTGTAACCATGCCCACTTGATTTCTTAACCTGCATATTCTGCTTCTGTAACCACGCTTGCTTAGTTGCCTAAGGTAACGGAAAATTCGACTCGCCAACTTGCTAGCCAATGAACGGGAGCCTGCAGACCCCAATAAAAACTCCAGAAAACTGGGGCTGGGGGCCCAGAATTTGGAAACCAAACTTTCCTCTGGGCCCGCGCACGTAATAAAACCTGATGCCTCCTCTCTCTCCGAGTGCGGGTCTGGGTTTTTCATCACAACAGTCGCAACAGTAGTACCCAGGGACCAGAGGGTGCAGGGCCTTGCAGGCCATCACAACGACCTTGGCTTTTGCTGGGTGAGATGGAACCACTGGAATGTTTCAAGTTAAGAAGTGACATGATCTAATAATGTAGAGAGAATAAAGAAAGTTGCTAAACTAAAGAAAAGAAAGAAATGAGGAAGAAAAAATTAGTATTCGTTTCTGACCACTGTCTTTAAGCAACATATGCCAAGATTCTCCAGCAGTTTCATATCCGCACTGAGAGAAAAAGTAACATTTATAAGTTACTGTTGTTTAGCAACCTTGCTTGCTTACTCTTTTAAGAATGTATCAATTAGGGATGAACTTGACTGTTTGTATCCTAAAAGATTGAAAGGGTTACAAAGAGTCCATTTTCAGCTCAGTTGAAAGTATTAAAAAGATCTGAACACCACTTTATCTTTTCTTATTTTTCTCTGTTATCTGACCTCGTTTTACCAAGCCAGCAAAGCCAGCTCCAGACTCAGGACTGTTGGGAGAGCTGACGGTTCTTACATAAAGCAAAAGGCTAGAAACAATGTTGGTCCTTCAGATATTTTTAGGGCAATGCATTTGATAGGGAATGAAGTATATGTGCAATCCTTTGTCTCTTGATGTGAGAGTTTGAGATGATTTTGTGAATCCCAAAAAGAGAAAGATTATATTTAACTAATGTATTCTTCTGGGTGTGATACTGTTTGTATTAAATTCAGTGAGGGGCCTCTGATTAAGCTTACTTGATAAAATCAAATTAGGGCTTCTGATTGGGCTACGTCAGTAAGGTGTAACTCAGGTTGAGTCCCTGCCCCCTTAGTGGGCCAATATAAACAGACACTCACTCAAGAAGACACACAGGAAGAGGAGAGAACTTTGTCATTTTTTATCCTACCATGTGACAGAAAGGAGAAGGCTCAAACACTAGAGCCCCGGGGAGAGATAGACCATGTAACTGATAGCCTGCAGCTGAGACTGATATAGGAAACCCTGAGAGACGAACCCTAACCAGGAGAGAAAGAGGACTGGAAGTCTGGAGGGAAAGGAGAGACCAAGCAGAGATCAGCGACCATTTTGCTTCAACACATGGCAACTGACTTTGGTGAGAAAGCAACCTTGAGTTGGACTCTTTATGGCCTTGTAACTGTAAGCTTTTACCCCATATAAATACCCTTTATAAAAGCCAACAGATTTCTGGTACTTTTCATTGACATCCCTTTGGCAGACTAATACACTTGGTCTCCTGAATTGTCTATCCCCTTGAAGCTTGCCATTCTTTTTCTGCTCAATATGGAGCCCACATTGGATGGCAATCAGCAGAACCAGCTGGATGCTTGGGTAGTTTTGAATGTACAACACATGCAAAGAAGATAATGGAAAAAGTAGAACTTGGAACAGTAAAGAAAATAAGTAGAAGCAGAAAGTTGGAGAAACAATGACTAAAAAACTATATCAGGAGTATGATAGAATCACTAGAGTAAGGAAACAATAGATAACTGTGCCCACAGGAACCACCGCTGATAGCACTTACTAAATGTGTGTGCCATGAAGGCAGGGACTCTGTGTTTTGTTCACCTCAGCTTTGTAGCCTAACACAGTAGATGTTCAAGAAATTAGATGAATTAGGATTGCTGATGCCTACAAATAGGTGATAAGCAAGATGTTTTCACATTCTAAGATCATGGGACTCTTAAAACTATAAAGCTTCTTTAAAAATAAAAAATAAATAATAAAACAAAATTTTTAAGAAGAAATATCATGGGAGGGAATGCTTTACTGGCAGTACCTGCAGGGAAACAGAAAAAGAGTCAGACATAGGGAAAGTCTACAAATAACAATTTGTCTCATCTTCTTAAAAAAAAACAAACACTATGTCTGCCTCCTTTCTTGCTATATATCTGTACACTAAACAGGTTCTTGATATTCCTTGCAATGTGAAACAGCTCAATTTATACAAGCTAAACAAGAATACTGCAAATAGAAAGAATAGCATGGCTGTAATAGTCAAGGTAAGCTTTACAGAGGAATGAGGGTGAGGCCTCAGCTAACCCTTAAAGATGCGCAAGATTTGAAGAGGGAGAACATTCCACTGGAGAATAAACATTGGATACATTGGTGACAAAATTAGAGAATAATCTGAATAAATGTTGAACATTTAGGATGGAGACAGAATAATAATTTATTTCAAATCTAAAAGTGAGAATAAGATCTCTAAATGTACATGCCATTGGTGGAATACAGTATAGAGAGACTTGAAATCTAGGCAGAAGAGCTTGAATTTGATATGGTTGGTTCTAAGGAGTCATTATAGCTTTCTCTCTCTGTCTCTGTCTCCGTCTCTGTCTCTCTCTCTCTCTCTTATAGCTACTTTATCCTGGGCAAGGTATGGTATTCTAGGAAAATTTGTCTGGTAACATTTGCAGGGTACTTAATGGAATGGAAGTGAGGTGGTTGAAGGACTGAATTAGAATATTGGGAGTAAAAATGAAAAGGATGATCTTAAGATATATTTTGAAGTAAATAATATAGAATATGGAAGACAAAGGAAAGGAGATAGTGAGAATACACAGTAGTTTAAACACCAAAATTGGAGAGTTGGGAAAGGAAACCAGTTTGAGTTGGAATTCAGTTGTTTTACAAATATTTACTCAGCCCTTATGATGTACCAGGTGCTATGCAAGTTACAGGAGTATAAAAGTAAATAAAATTTTTTCTAAACTTCTTCCCACAAGAATCTCAGTTTAGTAGAGGAGATATACATGAAAACAAATATAATTATCAATATGTAAGGTGCCCAACAATTCCACTGCTGGTTTTATACCCTAGCAATGTTTCCCAACCTTTTTTATGGCACTGCACACACAGAAAGTTATAATATTTGGGCAACACATTAGTGTGGGTACTCTTTTTTTTTTT
>JAQZBX010073401.1:0-14917 GCA_029593785.1 Cabassous unicinctus | reverse complement strand
CATATATATATAACAAATAACATTTATGTAAACAAATGCACATATATGCATATGTATTATATATCATTTTACAAATAAAAAAAAAAAAAAGAATTATTGAAAATGTTCCAGAGTCTAGATCATCAACAGTATGAGCAGAGCTAAGGGAGAACCCTCTACACAGCCACGTGAGAAGGCTGTGTGGGAGATATGTGAAATATTATTACATAATTCAAAAGTCCCTTTCAATAGAGACAGGCAAATCTCAGGACACCAATAACAGTTGCAGGTATCAGAGTACAGTTCTCAGAAGCTCAATGAGACCAGATTTCATTCACTCCTAGAAGAAAGCAATGGAGAAGTGGTGGGAGCAGGGGAAGGAAGAGGAAGAAAGCAATAAGAGTGCAGTTTCAGGTAAAATCTTGGTTTGCTTTACCCAGTGAAAATATACTTCAAACATGGGCAAGTCAAAGACTCTTTAATATTAAATAAAACTAAGTACTTGACACTTTATGCCATCACTTTATGAGAAGAAATGCAAAATGAAGTTTTTCAAGTTGAAGAGAAATGACACCAGGGTGAAACTCAATAATGACTAGAGATTATCAGAAATGAAATAAATACTTTGGATAAGAGAAATTTTATTTTTATTTAATTCTTCAAATCACATAAAATAGTGTAATGCAGAAATGATAATGTCTCATGAATATAAATACAGAGAAAAGAAATAAACATTACAAATACATCAAAGCAAGAAGGTAATGGACCTCTATATTTACAAGGTGTTTATGTTTTACACAAAATGGTTTAGTAGTAATCTTAAGTAAACTGTGAAATATTAAGAATACTAAATCCCTAAATAAATGAATAAAAAATTGTTTACTGATATACCTAAAAAAATCCAAGAAAGGAATTTACAAAGGAATATTAAAAATATATAACTGACCCAAAATAATGCAGGAAGAAAAAAGAGTAACCCCAAAACAAGTATATTTTGTCTACAGATAACACAATTTAAAGATACAGATGCAAAGGTTGAAAGGATATGGGGTGCTAAAAGTATAAGGTGCATACCCAACAAATGATATTGGAGTGGCAATAGTAAAATCAAATTTTTAAAAAAGTTTTGAGTCCAAGATGTTTTCCAGAGAAAGGTGGGAATTTTGTTATGGAAAAGGGTCAATTCATTAGGAAGACAAAAATTTCTTAAATGTACATATGAAACATATCAATCATTCAAAATGTGTGATATAAAAACTTTCAGAATAAAAGTCTCATATAGACAACTTCATAATAAAATTAAAGATTTTTCCCCACTCTCAGCGATTAACAGAATAATTACACATAAGTAAAGACATAACTTAAAGTCATTAACTGTTGTAATTAATTCCTACGAAACACAAGTCCTTCTCAAGAAACTTTGAGAAAAGTCACCAAAAAGAGAACATACTGTGCACATAACAAGTCTCATAAGATTAAGGAGATTAAAATATATAATACAAGATATGTTCACTAATTACAGAAAATGTAAATTGGAATAAAATAACCATAAAATATATAAGATAACCTCCAAACTTTGGCAAATAAACTGCACTTCCATATAATCCATGGTTCAAGTATGATCTCAAAAGAGAAATTAGAAAACATTCAAACTGGATGTTAATGAATATACAAAATATACACATATTTGGGCAGCAGTTAAAGAAGTACTTAGGGAAAGCTTTACAGATTTAAATACTTAGATTAGAGAGAAGAAAAGTATGAAATAAATGACCCAAATATCCAATTTATAGAGCTAGAAAAATAAGAACAAAGAAAACTTAATTCACAAAGAGCTTTCAGAGTACAGTGAGTAATAGAGGCGGCCAAAGACTTGGTCAAGCATTCCTCACTCATTTGGATACTGCTGATATTAAGAAATAAGGTTCTTAAGAAAAATTATCATAAGCTTTACTTGCATTTCTGTAAGAAAGTAGTTCTGGAAATATGTTTTAGTCGAAAACACCTGAAAGTCATTCTAAAGACAACATTAAGCACCATTTTCACTTACCTGAAATAGATTGTTAAATTCAGCAGTATATGTGTGATCATTAACATCAGAAATTAAATATAAGTGCGGTTCCCAAGTTCCCCTCGTGGATACATATGGGGCGCTGAGTCTCCCCTGGGCTCACAGGGGCACTAGCGTGGAGCGCTCCCCCAGGGCTCCAGGCAACCCTTAAGTCCAAGGCACACCTTGACTTCCATCAGGGGATGCCACACAAGCAGATTTAAGGCTGTATTCTACCATAAAGAGTTTATTTTCCTCTTTAATATTTTTTCTATGTAGATCATATACACAATTAAAAACTTCATAGGATGGGAGGTGAAAAGTCCCCAAACACTTTTTAAATACTATTCTCCATAGTTTATTGTCTGTTTATTTACATAGAGAGTGTCCATATCCAAAACTGTTTAAAAAATGCAATCATGATTTTGAAATTCTTATCCCAAATTTCCCTAGGAGTATTCCCATTCTCATTTTTTGGCCTTTTCCCAACTTCACATTTGTCGGGCTGCACCCTGCAGTCGCACTTCTCAAGCAATCTGTTGCTGCTCTTATCCCAGTCGAATGAAAATGAAAATATCTTCACTGCCACCCACTTTGGGAGAGGCCTGGTTGCCAAGAAAATGGTGTTCCCCGCATTGAAGGATAACTAGAAAACCCGTCAGGCTGACCTGGACAGCTTTCCAGAGCTGACACGGACCTGCTGCAGCAACCCCAGCTGTCCAGCTGCTCTGTGCTGGAATTCCTGCAAGGACGATTGCCAGGGACTCTGGCAAAAGCCGGGGATCCCCAGGAGGGACAGGAGGCCTGGAAAAACAGAACAGCTTACTGCCTGAACCCGGGATGATAAACAAGCTTGTGCACCTGGAAAGGAGTTGAGGTTGAAGCTGAACGCTGACGCGAATCCTGGGAGGGCAGGGGAGCTGCAGGCAGGGGTGCCTGCAGCCCCGGGGATGGAGGAAGCGTTCAGGGCGCTAGAGATGGAGAAGCCGCGGTAGAAGCATAAGAAGCCAGCAACGGTCCTTGCGTGACTAAGAAGAGCAAGGCTACCGCTGTGGACAGGTTGAGGGGGAAAGGAGCTGCCGAGATCTGCACGGAGGCGAGAAGACCTGGGAGCCCAGTCATGGAGCTGCGGGGCGTGGCGGGCAAAGCGGCCGGCGACGAGGTGGTGGCCAGAGCCTTGGAAGAGACACTACCTGGCTTAGGGAGGGGTTGCTGGCTAAGGGGAAATTACTGGGCAAAGAAGCTAACGCGGGCAGGGCCGGGAATACCACGTGAGGGGGGCGGTGGAGCCCTGCGGCGGAAGAGAAGTGGAGTACAGGGGTTGGAGCCGTTCTAGGGAGAACTGAGACTGGGGAAAGCCGACAAGGCAGGGTTAAGGCAACAGGCAGAAAGAGTGCCCCGAAGCGGGGCATAAGCGCGGCCCAGCGCCCCCAGAGCTTCAGCGCTCCCGCAGGGGAGTTCGCTGCGTGAGCCGGGCCTCTAAAAGCCAAGGGCGTGGGGCTCATGGGCTCGGCCTAGATCCTCACAGGAGCCATCGTGGCGCTGGGAGTGGCTGGGATGTGCAGGCCCAAGTAACCTGCGTGAGGTCCCCGTGAGAAGGTGGCCTAGGTGCCCCTGCTCATGGTCGCGGCACAGAAGAGGAGCCCAGCGCTTAGGGGACAGTGGGCGCTTCTCCAGTGGGCGTGGGCGAGAGGTCTTCAAAGGCGTTCCTGGGAAAATTCCCTTTATGCGACTGTATTTTCCTCTTTAGGGTATGGATTTCCTGGCAGGGTTCCCCAAGGCAGTATCACAGCTTGAGAAACTTTGCAGCCTGCCTTGAAAGCCTGTTCAAGCACTGTGTTGCACCCTTTCTTCTCAGACGTGTTTATCCTGAATAAATCTTAAACCGGATGACAATTCTGTGCTTCAACAATGTTTGAAGCTAACAGTTCAAGTGCAACTAGTTTGTCTTTACTGAAGGTGAAACAATTGAGTATATCGACTACATATAGTGGATGAACAGCCACCATGTTATGTTGTAATGCTTTCATTGCCTTCAACTGAGGCTCAGGCCAGGAAAAATATCTCAGTAAATCAACCACCTCCTCCCCCTGGAGAAGTAGCCGAACACATACTCAATGGCTTTGAACCTGTACTCTGCCAAAACAGCCTTTCTAATTTCATGCAACAGGGTCATGAATGAGTTTTTGTCCATCTTGATCTCCATCTCCTTACCCTTCCAGCAGCGATACTTCTAGCCCGTTCTTTTTTTTTTTTAAGATTTTATTTTTATTTATTTAGTTATCCCCCCCCTTCCTTCTTGTGCTCGCTGTGTGTTTTTATGTGTCTGCTTGTCTCCCTTTGTTGGGTCGTCTTGCTATGTCAGCTCACCGCGTCGCATGGGCTGGCTTGCCTTCACCAGGAGGCCCCAGAAACGAACGGGGGCCTTCCATATGGTAAACGGGAGCCCTATTGATTGAGCCACATCCACTTCCCTCCAGCCCTCTCTTCTTCGCTGACCAGGAGGCTTTGACAGCCAAGAAGGGAAAGGCTCCAGGAGGAGGAGAAAGGCTGGGCAGTGGTGGGGTGCTGCAAAGGTCGCAAAAATGCCTAGAAACAGGGAATTGAGGAAAGGGACGTTTTTATTAGAAAACAACAGCTATTGCTCTCACCAGAACTGCCCGCGGCAAACCCTAGCTTGGGGCCTGGGGTCGGCTAGGACCCGCAGATCCCCTGGCCGAAGCCCCGTGGCTCCGCAGCCGCTCCCGCCCTGCCCTCAGAAGCCCGGACTTCTGCTTGGCCGCCCTTGCTGCCGCGGCCCCAGGGCTTGCGGTGCATTTTTTGCCAGTGCCGGCAGCTTCCGGAGCCGGCCAGGGCCTGGGAGGAGGGGGCCACAGCTAGGCAGTGGGGCCCCGGGACCCGCAGTGTTGGCTGTGCCCAGAGCTGTGTCTGCTTACCCTGCAGCTCCCCAATATTAAAGTTTTATATCAAGTCCTATTCTGTGTGTTAATGGACATTACACATTAAAGAGAAGAAACATCTTTAATCAGCAAAATATATTACTTACTAAGAGTGGAATTCCCAGTATGAATAAGAGGCCCATGTTGCCACAAACATATATAAGATTAGTTGCCCTAGTCAGGGAAAACAGGGATGTTTCCCAAGGAAAAGGACTGATTTAGAAAATAGCAGTATTAAAGAAGCTAAAGTGAATGAGATACATGGGCCTTTCGATAGTAGTGAAGACTGGGTCTACAATCTATCCATTTGCTAAGCTATTTAAATTTCTTTCCATGATGGATATAACCTTGGAGTTTGACAAAGCCAATGAATTCCTCATCATTTCTAATGACCAGAGGAGGGTCCAATGTGGGTTTATCAAAAAGAGCCTGAAAGAATCTGCTGAGAGATTCAACTAGTCAATGTGTGTCCTGGGGTCTTCTCAGTTCACTTCTGGCTGCCATCATGGGTGGTGGACATGAGAACAAAGAATGGGATCTGGGTGTTTGCAAAGAATCTGTTCACAGACAAAGAGAGGTCCTACTGTCTACCGAACTTGAATTCTGGACACAGTTTTAGAAGGGAAGCTACTTGTGTGCCTGCACCACACCTAGGACTGCTCTCTGGGTAAATCCCTGTTTACACAAAGTGGGGATTTTTCTGGATATGGATAGTGGAAATATTTCCTTTTGCAACATTAGTGATGGATCCATATCTTACATTTAGCAAAACTTCAGCTACTGAGCCATTGTGTCTTTCTTTTGTTTGTCAAGACCAAGTAATGGTGATAAAAACTCCTTGAGAATCTTTCCTGTTATGAATCCAAGCATCCTATTCTCCAGCAGGACCCTAGATGAAACAATAAACCCAAGATGATGCAAAACATTTATTGATAATTATTTTGTGCTCCAAGATACACTCTTTCCTAACTGGTACATGCATTGTACAAATAATAGAGAAATATGGACTATTTTATGATTTAAAAATCTGAAAATTATTGTAATCAGAATATGAATTGAATTTAAAATATATATATACTTTTATTGAAATATATCATTCACACTTGAACATGCATAAACAATAAGTATATAGTAAAGATTGTGTACTTACTAAATAAACATACATAACATCACACAGGGGTCTCATACATCACCCCTCCACCAACATTTTGTATTGTTGTGAAACATTTCTTATGAACTATGGAAGAGCATCATCAAAATATTACTACTAACTATAGTCCCTGTCTTACATTTGGTGTATTTCCCCCAACCCACCCTATTATTTAAAAATATATTTTTATTAACAAGGATTTGAATTTACAAAACAATCATACACATGTGTAGAACTTCCATACACATGCCTTCACCAATGCAACACACCATGGTAGAACATTTGTTAGAGATTATGCAATATCATCAGACTATTACCACCAACCATGGTCCATAGCATACATTTGGCACAGTTTTCCTTACACCTCCATTATCAACATAGTACATCTTTGGCTTTGATGCAAGAATATTATAGTATTTCTGTTAAGCACAGTCTGTAGGTTATACCAGTTGTAGTTTTCCCAGACTTCTCCACATTCCCACCACCCTCCAATAGTGATGTATGTCTGCCCTAGCTCACAGAAGGACACTCAACCACAGTTTTCATCCACCTCTGGGTTCAATGTGTAATTGAGTCCCTAGATTATTCTTTTTTATTTTATTTTATTTTTTATTTTAAAAGATGCTTAGATTACATAAATGTTACACAAAAATGACAGGGATTCCCATGATGCCCACCTCCAACAACTCCCATAACATCCCACATAAACATCTTTCATTAGTGTGGCTCATCACCTGCAATGGATATACACATCCTGGGGCTTTGCTAATAAGCATGGACCATAGTTCACATTGTAGACCACACTCTCTCCCACACAGTTCTGCATGTTATATGCTGATGTAAAATGACATATTCTGTCATTGTAATGTCACTCAGGATAATTTCCAAGTCCTGAAAAAGCACCTGTATTACAACTGCTTTTCCCTTCCCTGCCCCAAAAGCATCCAGTGGCCACTGGCTCCACCTCATTGTTGTAATTTTTTCCATCGCTTGAATCACAATATGTCTACAACAGAATACCATTAATTCCACTCTAGTCCATAGCTCTTCCGCTAATCCTGAGGAGTTTGGGATGGTGAAGTCCACTCCACCTCCAAGTGAGAGGGGGTTTACCTCCCATGGATAAAGTAGATGGGATTATCCTGCCTGCACCTGCAGACTCTCTCCATTCCCTGGGATGGCCATTGTCCATCATCGTCTCCTCACCAGGTGACTTGCATGAGTCCATTGAGCTGTAGAGTAGGAGTTGCAGCTCCACCAAGATTCCAGGCACAACTGGCACTTGGGCAGGCCAGAGGCTCCAGTCTCTGGAAGTACACCTGCAAACTCCAGCATCACATAAAGGTGTGAATAGAAGGGACTGATGGACCATGTGCAGGGAGGACTTATTTGAATCCAAATTTGTCACTGTCAGGAGCACAGATACCAAAGTAGAGCCCACTGATAAGGCATCAATCTCTGGAGCTATCTACCCTTATATAAGACCTAGGTGTTGCCAGAGCCCTCAGGAGCCCCTATGTGTGGGGTGATATCCACTTTGGTGTTCTATGAGGTCCTACTGAGGTGTGCATAAGCTTTACCTCTGGGATAACCTCCCAACCCTCTTTGAAGTCTCTTAGCCACATGAACTCATTTGTCTTTACCTTTTCCCCCTTTTATTCAAGGTCTTTTTCCAGTCATATTGCCAGTTGGCACTTGGTATTAATCCCTCATTTCCAGGGAGGCTCATCCCTGGGAGTCATGTTCCATGCTGGGGAGAATGTACTGCACTCATTTGCTGAGTTTAACTTGGAGAGATGCCACATTTGAGCAACAAGGAGGCTCACAGGTGGCAACCCTTAGGCACCCCATTACAGTAGGCTAAGTTTCAATTACAAGAGCAAAGACTTGTATGGCTAGTCATCAATCACAAGAACCCATCAGTGGATCATCCTCCCTTGCCAGACACTGCCCCTGCACTTGGAGGACTGTTGCTACTCCCTTGGAGAATGTGGCAGAGCTCTCCAGGCTGGGAATTCAGTATTCCCTCATTTATTGAGTGATTGTTTACCCACTGTGACCATGTCCCACCCCTTGATCATTTGAACAATTTTATATATCTTTCATGTATATTCCGGTGAACTTCGTCCCATGAAACCCACATCTCAGACAGCCCCCACCAATGATTCTCTCCTGTCCCCTCTGTAACACTTCTGTGATCCAAAACGTCCTTGAAGATGAAGCCCATATAATAGCCAATTACAAATAATAGGAAAATGAAATAATAAAGATAAGTTTAAATATAAGAGATAAAATACATGGAAACTTAAAGAAAACCCCACTAGAAATAAAATAAAATTATAGGATTAGGATATTGAGAAAATGGGAAAAACAAAAAAAAATTAAAAAAAAATTTTTTTTAAGCATTTTTCCTTTTGTCACTGCATTATCACATGTCCAGTCTGTACTGTGGCACCTGCCCCCTCTCACTCCCCAGTGTCTCCTGAATTTTCATTTAAATTTCAAAGAAGTTTTAGGTCACAGCAAAGCCACACACAGAACACTAGAGACTCTCATATGCCCAAACTCCTTCCCCTTTCCTCACCCCATATTAAAACCTTTTTTTATGTGGATGGTATCATTGTTATAACTGTTATACAGATAGTGAAACATAGCTACTAAACATTGTCAATGGTTTACAGTATAGTTTACAATTTAGATGGTACAGTTTAATAATTTTGGATATTTACCTTGTCCTGTGTCCATTACTGAAAGGTAATGAAAAACATTTCCCAAGACCACTAATTTACCCCGTTTGATCGTTTCTCTTCCTTCCTCCCCATCCCCCTGGGGTGCATGACACTCTCCTGTCTTGAATCATTGGATGACAAGTTTCATTGTTACATGCAACAAGAGGTCTAAACATGCTGATTATCCTCTCCTATTATGATCCACCCTTGCTCCTAAGAGACACCCACCTGTCTGTTTCTGGGTGAATCTGTCCTCCCAAAATTGGGGGTCCATCTCCTTCCCACTCACCGTGTGGGTCTCCACTCCATGGCAGAACACATAATGACAGGATGAACACTTACACATTCCCCAGAAGCCTACTCCAGATGCATCCTATCCTGAATGTCCCCCCAACCTACACTCTAAACCAGTGACATTACCTTTTCATATTGCCATAAGAGCATTCCCACTCCTGCACTTTCAATATCATACCCACAAATCCCATGTTCACCTAGCCCCCTCCCATCTCTCCCCCCAGTATCCTGGGTATTCTAACCCTCCCTTCCTAATCTACCCAACTGTCGACCCTGCACCACCAAACCCAGTAATATCACTACACACCTGTTCTATCCTTCAATATGCAACTATACTCTTTCACTTTACCATAGATTATGTCCATATGGGTGATGACTCACAGCCTACTCTTCTGTTTCTCTCCCTTGTTAACCTATCTTTCAGACAGTGGATCTCAGAGACTGCTCACTTTCCTCAATTCAAATCAGTGAGGTTATATACTGTTCATCCTTCAATGCCTGGCTTGCTTCACTCAACATAAGGTCTTCAAGATTCATCCATGTTATTCCGTGTATTAACACTGTATTCCTTCTTACAGCTGAGTAATATTCCATTGTCTGTATGTACCACATTTTGTTTATCCATTCATCTGTTGATGTGCACCGGGGCTGATTTCAACTTTTGGCAATTGTGAACAATGCCACTATGAACATTGGTGTGCATATATCTGTTTGGGTCTTTGCTTTCAATTCTTCTGGGTATATACCCAGCAGTGGATTCGCTGGATCATACAGAAGATCTATTGTTAGTTTTCTGAGGAACTGCCAAACTGTCCTCCACAGTGGCTGGACCATTCCACAATCCCACCAGCAGTGGATGAGGGTTCCTATTACTCAACATCCACTCCAACACTTATAGACTGCTGTTTTTTAATAGCTGCCATTCTGATGGGTGTAAGATGGTATCTCATTGTAGTTTTGATTTCCATTTCCCTAATAGCTAGCAATGTTGAGCATTTTTTTTCATGTGCTTTTTAGCCATTTGTATTTCTTCCTTGGACAAGTGTCTTTTCCGGTCACTTGCCCATTTTTTAAATGGGTTTTTTGTCTTTTTATTTTTGAGGTGTAGGATTTCTTTATATATGCAGGATATTAGGCTCCTATCAGATATATGGTTGCCAAATATTTTCTCCATTTGGGTTGGCTGCCTTTTTATTTTCTTAATAACATCCTTTGAGGTGCAGAAGTTTTTAATTTTGAGGAGATCCCATTTATCTATTTTTTCTCTTGCTGCTCATGCTTTGGCTGTGAAGTTCATGAAACCATTTCCTATTACAAGGTCCTGTGGATGCTTCCTTACATTATCTTCCAAGGTCTTTATGGTTTTGGCTCTTATATTTAGATCTTTCATCCATCTTGAGTTGATTTTTGTATAAGATGTGAGATGGTCTTCCTCTCTCATTCTTTTGGATATGGATATCCAGTTCTCCAAACACCACTTGTTAAAGAGGCCATTCTCTCCCAACAGAGTGGGCTTGGTGGTCTTGTCAAATATCAGATGACTGTATATGCGAGGATCTATATCAGAACTCTCAGTTTGGTTCCATTGGACAGTATGTCTATCCTTGTGCCAATACCATGCAGTTTTGAGCACTGTAGCTTTGTAGTACATTTTAAAGTCAGGTAATTTAATACCTCCAACTTCATTTTTCTTTTTCAATATGTCTTTGGCAATTCGGGGCCCCTTACCTTTCCAAATATATTTTGTAGTTAGTTTTTCAGTTCCTTAAAAAGTACTGGGTTGATTTTTATTGGAATTGCATTGAATCTCTAGATTAGTTTGGGTAGGATAGACATCTTGATGAAGCTTAGTCTTCCTATCCTTGAACAGGGAATATTCTTCCATTTATTTAAGTCTTCTTTGATTTCCTTTAACAGTGTTGTGCAGATTTCTGTATATAAGTCCTTTAAATCATTAGTTAAATTTATTCATACGTATTTGATTCTTTTAGTTACTATTGTACATGGTATTTTCTTCTTGATTTCCTCCTCAGATTGCTCATTATTGGTGTACAGAAATGCTGCTGATTTTTGAGCATTGATCTTATAGCTTCTGACTTTACTGAAATCATTTATAAGTTCTAGAAGCTTTGCTGCAGATTTCTCACGGCTTTCTATGTATAAGATCATGTTGGCTGCAAATAATGAAATTTTTACTTCTTCCTTTCCAATTTGGATGCCTTTTATTAATTTTTCTTGCCTCAGTGCTCGATGAAGTATTTCTAAGACAATGTTGAATAGGAGTGGTGATATTGGGCATCCTTGTCTTATTCCCAATCTCAGAGGGAAGGGTTTTAGGATTTAACCTTTGAAGATGGTGTTACCCTTGGGCTTTTCATGCATACCCTTTATCATATTCAGATAGTTTCCTCCTATTCCTATCTTTTGCAGTGTTTTTATCAGGAAAGTGTGCTGTATTTTCTTGAATGCCTTTTCTGATTCTATAGAGATGATCATGTGATTTTTTTTTCTTTCAGTTTGTTTATGTGGTATATTACATTGATTGATTTTCTTATATTGAACCATCTTTGCATACCTAGGATGAATCCCACTTGGTCATGGTATATAATCATTTTGATATGTTATTGAATGTGATTAACATGTATTTTGTTGAGGCTTTTAGCATCTAGGTTCATTAGAGAAATTGGTCTGTAATTTTCCTTTCTTGTGGTATCTTTGTTTGGTTTTGGTATTACGGTAATGTTAACATCGTAGAATGAGTTAGGCAATATTCCTTCTACTTCTATTTTTTGGAAGAGCTTAAGCAGAATTGGTGTTAACTCTTCCCAGAATGGTTGGTAGAATTCAGTTGTGAAGCCATCTGGTCCTGGGCTCTTCTTAGTTGGGAGGTTTTTGATGATTGAGTCTATCTCTTTACTTGTAATTAGACTGTTGAGTTCATCAATTTCTTCTTTCATAAATGTAGGCTATTTGTGAGTTTCTAGAAACTTGTGCATTTCTTCTAAATTATCATTCTTCTTGGCATGTAATTTTTCAAAGTATCCTCTTATGATACTCTTTATTTCTGTGGGGTCCGTGGTGATATCTCCGTGCTCATTCCTTATTTTGTGTATTTGCATCTGTTCTCACCTTTTCTTTGTTAGTCTGGCTAAGGGTTTGTCAATTTTATTGATATTCACGAAGAACCAGCTTTGGGTTTTGTTTATTTTTTCTAGTGCTTTCTTACTCTCTATTTCATTTAGTTCTGCTCTAATCTTTGTTATTGCTTTCTTTCTACCTCCTTTAGGTTTAGTTTGTTTTTGTTTTTCCATTTCCTCCAAGAGTGCAGTTAGATCTTCAATTTTAGCTCTTTCTTCTTTTTTAATATATGTATTTATGGCTTTGAACTTCCCTCTCAGGACAGCTTTGGCTGCATCCCATAGGTTTTGATATGTTGTGTTGTCATTTTCATTAGTTTCAAAGTAATTACTGATTTCTATTGAGATTTCATCCCTGACCCACTCTTTGTCTAAGAGTGTGTTGTTTAACTTCCATATCTTCATTCCTAATCTGTTTCTCTGGCTCTTTGTGATTTCCAATTTCATCCCATTGTGGTCAGAGAAATTACTTTGTATAATCTCAATCTTTCTGAATTCATTGACAGTTGTTCTGTGGCCTAGCATGTGGTCTATCTTGGAGTATGATCCATGCTCACTTGAGAAGAATGTAAATCCTGCTGTATTTGGGAGTAGTGTTCTGTATATGTCTATTAAGTCCAGGACTTCTAATGTATTGTACAGAATCTTTGTTTCTTTATTGATTCTCTGTCTAGATGTTCTGTCTAATGATGATAATAGTGTATTAAAGTCCCTCATTATAATTGTAGAGACATTTGTTTCTCTACTTAGTTTTTCCAGAGTTTGCCTCATGTATTTATGGCACCCCAATTAGATGCATAAATGTTTATGATTGTTCTCTTTTCTTGAGAGATTGCCTCTTTTACTAATATATAGTGTCCATCTTTGTCTCTTACAATAGTTTTTCATTTAAAGTCTATTTTGCCTGATATTAGAATAGGTACTCCTGCCCTTCTTTAGCTATTGTTAGCTTGTAAAATTGTTTTCCAACCATTCACTTTCAGCCTCCTTGAATCTCTGGGGCAAAGGTGAGTTTCTTGTAAACAGCATTTTTATGGATCATATTTCCTCATACATTCTTCCAATCTGTGTCTCTTGATTGGTGAATTTAATCCATTAATATTCAGTGTTATTACTTGCAACAAATTTCTTACTTCAGCCATATTTCCTTTGTGTTAATGTATGTCACATGTTGTTTTGTTTCTGTTTTTGTCTTTTTAGTTGTTTTTAAATTCTCCTCCAACTCTCTCTCCCTTGTTTTTTCCTTTCAACTTGTAGAACTTCCTTTAGTATTTCTTGAAGTGCAGGTTTCTTTTTTGCATACTCTCTTAATTTCTGTTTATCTGTGAATATTTTGAACTCTCCATCATTTTTGAATGCTACTTTTGCAGGGTAGAGAATTTGTGGCTGGAAGTTTTTTCCTTTTAGTACTTTGACCATGTCATACCACTATCTTCTTGCCTCCATGGTTTCAGCTGAGAAATCAGCACTTAATCTTATTGTGCTTCCCTTGTATGTGATGGTTCTCTTTTCTCTTGCTGTCTTGAGTATTTTCTCTTTGTCTTGAGCATTGGACATTTTGACAAGTATTGGTCTTGGAGTTGGCATGTTGGGATTTATACTGTTTGGGGTGTGCTGTGCATCTTGGTTCTGCACATCCATCTCTCTCAGTAGGGTTGGATTTTCAGCCATTATTTCCTTCAGCACTCCTTCTGTTCCCTTTCCCTTCTCTTCTCCTTCTGGGATGCCCATAATGCGTATGTTTGTGTGTTTTGTGTTGTTGGTTAAATCCCTGAGTCCATGCTGGATTTTTTCTATCTTTTCGTCTTTCTGTTCTACTATCTGTTTTATTTCAGATGTATTGTCTTCCATATCACTAATTATTTCTTCTGCCTGTTCAAATCTACTGTTATGTGAAACCATTGTCTTTTTGATTTCTTGGATTGTGCCATTGATCACCATTGTAACTGTTATCTTTTTATGTATGTTTACAATTTCTTTAGTATGTTCTCCCAGTGTCTTCTTAATATCCTTAATCTCTTCCTTGACTTCATTAAGTTAGTCCACGTTATTTTTTTGGAAAGCTTTGATTAGTTATTTGATGTTCTGCAACTCTTCCTGGTTTTCACTTTGTTCATTGGAATGGTCCATGTCTTCCTGTTTCTCAGTGTGGTTTGTAATTTTTTGTTGCCCTCTAGTCATCATTTTATCTTGATGGGTTTATTCAGTTGATTAGCTTCTCTCTCTGTTCTAGAGTTTTAATCAGCTGGTGGTTCTCTGTATGTGCTAAGTTTTCTCTTTGACACTTTTTCTTCTCTCTCTGTTTCCTTGAAGGCAAAAGATTAGGGCCAGAGGAATCAAAAGATGTGAGAAAGGAAGAAGGATAACAGTAATATTGATAAAAGTTAGAAGAGGGGACCTATAAGACTTAGTGAAATGAATATTTATCTCATGAAGGCTGTGTAGAGTAATAGGAAAAGAAGTGGAGTACCTATGATGGACTGGGAAACCAAAAGAGGAATATATATATATAATGATTTAGAAGGCTAGAATGATGAGGAGGGAGAGAAAGAGTAAAGAAAGGGCTGAAAAGAAAAAGTCAATATTAATAAAAAAGAAGAAAACAGAATAGATAGAATAGAAATTGACACCCTTAAGTT
>JAQZBX010073400.1:0-14917 GCA_029593785.1 Cabassous unicinctus | reverse complement strand
ACCATTTTTCATGTTCAAGGTAGTCTTAATGATATAAAAGTTTGTAATAATATATTAAATATATTGCTAAAGTTTACTTGTATTTCATGAAAAATGCAAATTTATAGTAAGCTGATTTCATAATCATATTTTATGGGAATGATTTTTCTGGTACAGAAAAATTATCCTAATGATATCAATGAGTTGTTTATTTTTGCTTGACAAAACAACTCCTGGAAAAACTTTTCTAGTTTCTTTCTGTAGAACATTAAAGGAAACAAAATTGTCACTATTATGCAAATTAGATTTCTATTTCAACAGATTACATTGATCATTTATAATATAAGTGTCCATTATAAGTTGTAATGTTTGGGTTTTTTCAACAAGAGAAGCATATTTTCTCGAGAGTCCTAAGTATTTTTTCATGTGGGAAATGGGGTGTAATATAAATTATAGCATAATTCAAAATGAACTTTCTATATAAGCGAGAAGATTGTTTATTTTACTGATGCATTTTTGTTGGCTGGATCATTTTAATTTGAAATGGTTGAAACCTTGTATTGGTAATGACATCTCCGAAACAAAAAAGCAAGAGAATTCTGTGCTAAATTCTGGATTATCAAAGCTAAAAGAAATAATTACATTCTTGTAAAGTTGTTAATATAAAGTAAAAACTATCACAGTTCTAAACAAATATTAATTAGGTAAAGAAATGTGCATTTTTTAATAATAGTAGAATGCATCACTAAATAAATATTTAAAAAACTGAGCCTTAAAAAATGTGCATACCCACATATTTTTGTACAATATCTTTGCAAGTAAATTTCTACTCTAAAGCATGTTTCTGACCCTACACCTTGATATATATTTCCTAGATAATTTGATCCATAAGACCTAATAGTTAACATGATGTCACAAAGCAGGGGGTGAAATTAAAATTTAGAAGAGCTTTTTTGCTTCCTCTAGTTAAGCACTATCAGTCCTGTATGTTAAGTAGAAAGGTGAAAGAGCACTTCTTTAGTAATACATTTTAAAGGACAATTTAATAACCTTTTTACTAAGTAATTTTAAATATATGAAATCCTTGATAATGATTTACCTAAATAGATTGTTTTTTGAATTATCATAAAATCTAACATCTGTAACTGTTAATTTTGCTTAATGAATTCATTTTTCTTTTGTCTATATAGTGGAAACTTAAACAAGTATTTGCTATAGAATTAAGTTTCATATATGGTACATTTGCCTTTTACCACATGTAAAAGTGTAAGTCACATAAGTAACAAGAAAGCTTAATTCCTGGATAATTTCCAATGGGCTAAAACTAGCCCCACAACCCTAGCTCTGGATCCCATTTCATGTTTCACTCTTTTATTTATTTTTCCATTTTAAAGATACTTAGATTATAAATGTTACATTAAAAATGTAGGGGATTTCCATATGCCTCACTCCCTACCCGTCCCATACTTTCCCACATTTTTTTAAAAGATTTATTTATTTTTATTTATTTATCCCCCCCTTGCTGCTTGTGTTGCTGTGTCCATTTGCTGCATGTCTTCTCTGTGTCTGCTTATCTCCCCCTTGCTGTGAGGTCTTGCCACATCAGCCCGCAGTGCCGCACGAGCCGGCCTGCCCTCACAAGGAGGCCCTGGGAAGCGAACCCAGGGCCTCTCATATGGTAAACAGGTGCGCTATCCATTGTGCCACACCCGCTTCCTGCCGTGAGGTTGCTGCATCAGCCCACCGCACCACTCAGGCCGGCGTGCCTTCACAAGGAGACCTCGGGACGTGAACCCGGGCCTCCCATATGGTAAACGGGGGATCTATCCACTGAGCCACACCCGCTTCCATCCCACATTAACAACATCCTTCATTAATGTGGTACAAGCAGACTTCAATGTATAACATATATTTATATGCTTATATTTACACATAGTAATCTCACAAACAGGTGGAAATTTCAATTCAGAAGGATTTTTCTCCTTTCATAACATAAGCTATAGTTCCATTTTGTTGATAAGGAAAATTACAGAACATTTTTATCAGCAATATATTATTGATGAAAATACCACTTCTATTTCTTCTCACTACATGGGAAAATACTTGGGGTGGAATTATGTTTGCATAAATGAAGGGTTTGTTAGTATATATATTTCCTCCCAACATGAATAATTTCCGCATGTATAAAGTAAGACCAAGATTTGATTTACAGGGGGAAAATTTGGCATAATTTATTATCATTTCTTGAGGATACACATTTTTCATGTGGTTTGATATAGAACCCATCTTAGTGATCTTATCACGAGGTTACAGATTTATTTCTCCTAAATCTTGTTTAAAAAGTCAAATTAGTAAAGGTGGGTATAAAGTTAAATAAGTATTTTACTTATTTAAAGTAATATATGGGTGTGTGCAGCTTTTGCTCAGTTCCAACAGGGAGGAGAATGGCACCACTTCCCACCAAGGTGACCTGGGAGATGACCAAAAAAGCACACAAAGAGAGGACAATTCACCTCTGGAAAATCAGAGAACCCTATTTAACATCTTAAAATATTAATATATCTTGTAATAAAAGTGCCTTTAATTCCTTGTATATACTATTATTTCTCAATGAATTAATATATTAATACATTATATATATACTTTATACATTCACATTTGACAATGTGAAAATTAGTGATGCAGATTTTTTAACTTCAATTTTCCTGCATTCATTTAACTAACTTTCTATATTTACTCATTTAACAAACTTTGGTTTATTGAATAATGTTATGTAAGTTTTTTGTGCTTAATCTAACAGTTTCCTTCCAAAAGTTTCATTGTTTAGATAGCACCACTGGAAAGAGTTTACCTTCACTCAAATAGGGCATAGAGGTGCTGCCATTTAAGGAAAGACAAGAACAGAAAAAGTAATAGCACTGTTATGGCAAGTATAACAACATCTTCCAATTAATACTAGCAATTATTATTTAAATCTTTCCTGTGGGGAAATACTTGGCTGAAATTAATAATCCCATTAGTTTAGAAAACATCATTTATACATTGCATTATTATGTTACACATTTTATCAAAGCTGAAAAATTATTAACAATTTCCACCAGGTAAAATAAATGATGGGTGAGAGATGGTGTAAGGAGAGCCATAGAAACTAACTTTGCATTTTGTTTTCTAAACCTAGTTTCAGTTTGAATTTTCTATCATGAATATATGATTTTTAAACAGCAGTATTTTTTATTGTTTTTATTTTCTACTAAGTTTTAAAATGAAGAAAGAAATTATGTTTCCCTTTAGCTGAATTGTCATTATTCTGACAAGATTGATGATAATTGGGTGTTGTAAGATATTTGGAAATACCATCCAAAATCATTTTGGTAATTAAGGAATGTAAAGTAAATAGAATGTTTTTTTAGTAATAGAAGAGTAAAGTAATTCTTTCCTTAAATAAAATGACTGAGGGAGCGGATGTGTCTTAAGTGGTTGAGTGCCTGCTTCTCACATGAGAGGTCCCAGATTCAGTTCCTGGTGCCTCCTAAAAACAAAAAAAAAATGCAAACAACAAGCAAAACAAAATGAAAAACCAACTCATGGGAGCCTATGTGGCTCAATGGTTGAGCACCAGCTTCCCACATATGAGGATTGGGGTTCAATCCCTGGCCCAGGTACCTCAAAATCAAAACAAAACAAAACACATTCAAGAGAATCCTCTCCTGAGATGCCCCCCAGGTTGAAATAAAAATACAAGGATTTTAGTGTTTCTGCTATATTTATGTTCAACAAAGTAAAGGAAATATGCTCATGATGCTTGAAAAATTGGGAACCCTCAGAAGATAAAAATAATCGAATGGAAATTTGAAAATTTTTTTAAAAATTAAAAAATGAAAAAAATGCCATTATTAAAAAAGAGAAAAATGTGGGACAAAACCTGAATGAATATAGAAGTTGCAGAAGTTTCACAAAACAGCAACTTTTGTGGTCAAGGTTGTGTAAGATTTGATGGGTCTGTCTATAAAGTATTAAAAGACTTAGTATCAAAATTTATAATGATACAAAAATAAAATTTCATTATCTCCCTGTTAAGGTGATGAAGTTTCTTAAATCATTATTCTCTTTTTAGTAAAAGTTTTAAAAGTGTTTTTCTCCTAAATAATCAGTTTTTTAAAAAGGGTTCTTAACCTTTTTTGATCCACAGACCTCTTTTCCAATCAGGTAAAAATCATGGATGCCTTACTAAGTCCACACTATACTGTGTATTATTTAATAAATATATCACACCCACACCAACATGTCCCTACAAGAAAAATGGTTTTTTGAATTTCAATTCTAGCTCATGGACCCTGTGTTAAGAACCCCTGGTTTAAAAGGTAAAAGACTGAGTTTTATTAAAATAATTTCTTTTACTTTATGTTAACTTTATTGTTTAACATGTCTTCTCACTTTAAAAGAAGCAAAGGGGGGAATACTAAATACAGATGAGTTTTTATGGCTAAGAGATTTCAAAGTGAGTTGGGAGATCATTCCAGAGGTTATGTTTATACATGTCTCAGCAGGATCTCATTGACTGCCACAGTAAACAGAGCCTAAAACAGCAGGGCTCCTGAGGGCTCTAGATATATCTGGACACTATAAGCAGGGCAGATAGGCTCAGCAATTCAGCACCCTGTCAGTGGGCCTTACTTTGGAATTTATGCTCCCCAATGTAACAGAGTTAGACTCATTTATAGGTTCCCTACACATGGCTCTTCTGCCTCTTTTAATTAAACCTATATGAAGTATTAAAATCCTTTAATACTTTTAAAATATATATCCCAGAGGCATATATTTGCTCTGTTCATGTGCTGGTTAAGCCCCAAATCTCAGCTGAGTTGCAATACCAATCTCCAGTCCATTGGATTCACCCAGAACAACTAACAATGTGAAATGTGCATTTCACATTGTCATTCAATTCCCTGATACTGTGTTCCAGCTTTTCTATTCTTTTCTCTTTCTTTTCTCCTGTTTTTTCAATTTCCAATGTTCTGTCCTCCATTTCATTAATTCTGTCCTCTGCCATTTTTAATCTGCTCTTATATGCCTCTAATGTATTTTTTTAAGGAAGTACCAAGGATTGAACCAGGGACCTCATACATTGGAAATAGGTCCTCAAACCACTGAGCTATACCTGATCCTTCTAATGTATTTTTAAACTCATCCATTGTGTCTTACATTCCCATAAGCTCTCTAACTTTTCTTTGTAAGCTTACAAATTATTCTTAATATTCACCCAGTGTCTTCTTAATATTCTTTATCTCTTTAGTCATATTTTACTTCAACTCTTTGAATTGATTTGACATTTGTGTGAATAACATTGATTCATTGTTTTTTTGTTTTTTGTTTTTTCCTTTGATTGGACCGTATCTTCCTGCTTCTTTGTATAACTTGCAATTTTTTTCTGAAGTCTTGGCATCTTAATACGTTGGTGATTTAATTCTGATCATCAATTTCTCTCTCTTGTTTAGTGATTTTGTTTCACAGCTCTTCTTTGAATTGGTTTTTAGAAAGTACTGAGAATTGAACCTGGAACCTCAAACACTGAGCTATACCTGCTGCCCTCTTCTTTAATTTTTGGTTCCACTTATTCTAAGTTTTTAAAATTGTGCATCTTAACTTATCAAAATAGGTCCACAGATTCACTAATGGGGCACAGATCCATTCCCAGAATTTGGGACAAAAGAACCAAAAAGAAGTTTCTCTCCTTGCAGTGTCCCTTCTAGCCAGCAGATGGTGCTCATTGGTGAATCTTTCCACTGAAGTGAGTTTCAAACTCCACTTGCCTGTGATTAGGTCTAGCCAGAGCCAAGATTCAAAGTGGGCACTGCTGGCCAATATTCTTTGAAGAGAAACCACTCTCCACCCTCTACTGCACTCTCCCTTTTCCCAGGAAAGAGGACATCTGTTCTTTGATCAGGCAACTGCAGTGAGCCATGGGTTTTATCCTGGCTGTTTGCCTTGAGGGTGTGGGATGGATGCCATTCCTGACCACAGGGTTAATAACCCACAGTTTTCAATTCAGCTTCTTTTTCACTTTTTCCCTCACCCTCCTGTGTTTGCATTTGCTCTCCTGTTCTGAAGACCACCAAAGCAGTTTCCTTGGACACTTTTTGTCCTTCCTCCATTTTTTTTGAAAGTTTAGTCCTACCTACCTATTCTGATGCTATATTCCATCTTGATCACTGGATTTTCCCTTATTAATTTCAATATTGATAACAGTAAAATTCTCTTTGTAAACAACAACAAAATTTCCTTTTAATCTAAAGTTTGAATTAAATGTTGAAAATTTAGCCATTATCAAAAATTATTAATATTGATCACAGAAAAAAGAAAATGATTGAGCTGGATTAAATACCATGATACTTGTGGACTTTCAAAAGGATATTCCTATGACCAAAGGATACTGATTAGTCTTTTTATACTCCATCAGTTTCTCAAAATCATACTTATATTTGGCCATCTTATTATTGAATATATAGCTTTCTTTCTACCTTTCTTCTTTACTTCATTTCCCCCCTCACTTTGCTCTTCTTTTGTCCTTTCCTTTCTCCCTCTTGCTCACCTTAATCCTTTATCCATATTATAATTATTTTTTCTGTGTTTCTCATCCTCCTTCTCCTTCTTTATATCACTATTAAGTTCAGATTCCCCATTTTTCTACTAATATATATGTTTTCCTAAATATTAAAATCAATTCAAAATACTTAGATAACTTTTGCATTGATTGGATGGAACTTTATTATTTTATTTTGAATTTTTCTTATACTCCAATATATATTGTTGTAATTTGAATTAATATATTTTGGGAGATCATGTGCAGCTATTAAACTAAAATTTTATTTATTCTTCAGAAATAATACATAGGAGATAAAGTTTATAAATTTCACATATCAAACAAAAGCATTTTGCCCTTACACTTGATTTTGTTGGGTAAAGAAATTTAGAGAAAACATTATCTCCATTTACAACTTTCATAGTTTGTTCCAGTATCTCCTAGAATCCTAGGCCTATAAATTTTGATATCTGTCAATAAATTTTTGTTGATTTTTTTTTCTTTCCAGCAGCACTTGTCATTTATTTACACATAATTGTTGTTTGCTTTCAGTATTTTCTTATTCTCTTGTATTCAGATTTTTCATGTGGGAGCAAATACTTTCTTATATTTTCTAGGGTATTCTTTGTAGACATTATTTATGTAACAATTCTAATACTGAATTTTTCTTTTCAAACATATCTTTTCTTTCAAGGGTCAATTATTTTGTTTACATAATTTAGCCACAATCTTTTATGTATTTTCATGTAAGTTTTTATTTTTTAATATTAAAGAATGTAGGGCTATGCAGATTTTTCTAAGTAGTTGGCATGTGATTTCTTTATCAGTGTTATGAAGAGGAAGCGTTTATTTCTTTGTGTGTGCTTTTTTGTCATAGCTATTTTCCCCCTGAAATTCTAGATATGGGCAGGATTTCAGGAAGAATATTCAAGAAACTCCACATTAGGTTGAAGAGAATTCAAGAGCCTTAAATGAATATTTTTAGTTCTTCCCGTTTGTACCCACAACTGCTCAGTAAAAGAAATGAGGGGTGAAGTGATGTGATGAGCTAACTGATATTTTTAGCAGAACTTCCCATCCATGTCCCTATTGTTGACTACTTTCTTATTTGTATCCATGAATACACTTTCCATCTCTGAGTTTAAGCATTATTTGAGACATCCCCATCCTCCACTCCCCAACTACAAATCTGCTCTCCTTTGCTACAGAATTGCACACATATCCTGAGTTTCTGCTCCAGTAATATTTCTTATTCAACTACAATTTACATAGTGGTCTTTTCAAGATATATCAGTTCTCTTATTTCATGATTTTTCAAGGGATTGTTAATTAATATCTTGTCTTGTAATGTTAAGAAGAATGGGAGATCAAGGTTTGTGAACTTGTTATACTGAACCAGAAATTGCCAGCACATTATTACAATTTTTGTCCATTTCTCAACATCGACTTATTTTGAAATCCAACTTTTTAGTGCTAAATCCATCATACAGTAATTTTTATAACATTATCATTTGAATTTGCTATTAATTATGCAATCTATAACTTTTTAATTTGTCCTTTGGGTACATGAAACTAAATAATACTATAATTTAGAATGAGTGCCCCTGAGAAATCTTTGCTCCTTTAAAAAAGTTTCTAGTTTTCATAACTGATTTTTCTTTACAGTTTACTGTTTACCTAAATGTGATAAGGTGGGAGAAATTAGGAAATAAGTGTAGGAAAAAGGGTAGAAGGGAAGTGATGGTGGAGGAGACTTTGAAGGGAAATTGGAAAACAGGAGCTACTGGGCAGTGATTAGAGATAAGACACAGCCAGAACTATCAAAAGACACTGAGTCGTTGAGTGACACCACCAACATGGTGTGTATTAGTCAGGGTTCTCTAAGAAAACAGAACAGACAGGAGATATCTGTAAAAAGTATTAGATTTTAAAATATTGTATAACATGATCACGGGGATGCAGAAGTCCAAATTCTGTAGGGCAGATTGCAAACCAGGGGCTCTGATGAGAGTCTTTGTTGAGATCCCCAGGAGACACCTGTTTTCCAAAGTAAACATGGAAATTCTTTCTCCCTGAATGCTGAAATCTCTTCCCCTTTTAAGGCCTTCAATTGATTGGAGGAGACATGACATGTTTCTGACAGCAACTTCTTCTGTTGATTGCAGATATAACCAGCCATCTATGTAATCAACTCACTGATGATTAAAGTTCATGAAATACCCTTGTATTACAATTGGCCAAGTGCTTGTTTGACCAAACAACAGGGCTCCACTACCTAGCTGAGTTGACATATTAGCCTAACCATAATATAGTGACCTAAGACAACCCCTGGAAAAGTCTCCCCTCAGAAACAACTAATTAATTGAACTCCCACTTGCTTTGAGCTTTGGAAGATGATAGAAAGTGGAGGACTCCACAAATGCTAAATAAAAATGGGAAATCATCATATATGAAGGTAGTAGATCTACAACTGGGGCTTGCCTCTCCTAACCCTCCTTTTCACCTGGCCCTGCACAGCTTAAATGTCACAGAGTGGCAACAAAACCTGGATACCTCTTACTGTGGATGCAGAACACAGAGCCATTCACTGTTGCAAGTTAGAACCCCAGCTAAGAATAATGAAGGCAGTATTTAAGAACTAAGCTGTTAGAAAGTATGTACAAAATATTTAGCCCCTTTATAACCATAGTGATTAAGACAATGTGAAATTATTGCTATAGAGAAAACTTGAATGTTGGAACAGATTAATGCTCTTTATATATAATATAGACTGATTGACACAGTCTTTACAGGGTGGCACTGTGTCAAGTAGATATCAAAATGGGGAAAAAATAACCTTGACAACTATTTCACACCACATAATTAAATTATAGATTGATGCAAATCTAAATATGAATGGTAAAAAAATAACATTTTAGTAGAAAGCATAGAAGTATTTCTGCATGAAGTTGGGTTGACAAAGATTTATTAAACTTCATACAGAAACCACTACCTGTAAAGAAGAAAGAGGTGAAGTAGATTATTTTAAAGTTAATCATATTTATTCATCAAAAGACACTATTAAAAGAGTGAAAAGAGAATCCAGAGAGCCTAATAAGGTGTTTAAATACAAATGTCTGACAATAAACACATACCCACATTGCATAATACATTCCTAAAAATCAATAGTAAAAAATAGAGTAATCTAAGTAGAAACATGAGCATAATCTATGAATACGTACTTCACAGAGTTATCCAAACAGACAATATGAAGTTATTCAAACTTTTTAGGACTCATGAAAATGTAAATTGAATTTATACATTATAATAACATCACATAGCACACAAAATGTCTAAATGGAACAGACAATTTGTGGTGCACTGGACTTTTTATTACTGTGGGTGGATATGTAAATATATGTAATTAATTTGGGGAAGGTTTTTCTGCATCTCAAAATAGAGGTATGGTGAAAGAAAATATGAATGAATTTGACTACATGAAAAAATAATCTGCATGTAAAAACACACCATAGTGAAGGGAAATATATATAAATTTTATTTGTATTGTATTTTATATCAGTTTTACTATACTGAAGATTGTGAAAATAGATAAAATGCAACAGGAAGGATAAATGCTTCATTTGCATGGGACCCATGGAGGTGATGCTCATGAATCTGGGATTATTCAGATACTATCCACTGCAATTCTGGTTGTAGAGGAACAGTGTTGTCAACTGTGCTATTGACCATGCAACTGCTGGAGTTAGTAAATCTTGAAGGATTTAATTAAAGACTTCACCCCAGAAGAGTGGGCATTGCTGGACACATCGCAAAGAAAGCTGTTGAATGATGTGATGCTTGAGACTATTAGTCCTCTGGTCTTAGTGGGGCATCATGTCTGCAAATAAGATGTATATTCTCAGTTGGAGCAAGACAAGGAACTGTGGAGAAAAGGAATCAATTTTTTCAAAAACCAGAATTCAGTCAATGAAAGTGGTCTTAAAAAAACAAGAACAGTCATCCACACAACTTATCTGCAGGAGAGACACATCTACCACCACATAATTAGTAAGCTTCATGGGTGTGAACACTGGTCTTACAAATAGAAACCTGTGAGTGGAATAAATTAGGATTTCAATTCAATTACATGAATGTAAGTAAGTTGTTTTTAAGTGCTAACCCAGAATATTGAGGGAAAAATTAACTTGGACTCTAAAGTATAACCTGGATTTGTATAAAAGACAATTGCATAAACATGGCTCATATACCTTATCTTTCAAACAATATAAAGTCTACAAAATTAAGATAGCTCTGCATTTGTGATGCTACAAATGACATCTCTGTGCATGAAAGAGAATAACATGGTAATTTCCTACCACTGGAAAAATTTAAATTGGAGATTGCCACCTGATGGATTATTCTTGAAGCTATATATAAAGAATACATATTTATGAACAAAAGCCTTTTATATTCTCTCATCTAGTGACCAGAAGCAGAAATATCATACTCAAAAGATGGCATTACCCATAGTGAATTCCCAGAAGATTTTAATCACAGATTCAGAGTGACTCAACATATGCTAACTTACAAGGGAAAGAAATCCTAATTCAGGAATCTATTTGCAAATCAATTCAGTAACTAATCATGTTTTAATCAATAAAAGCAAATTCTCAATAGAGGTAAATCATATGAGTGTCATCTAATTGGTAAATAGTTTATTCAGCGCTCTGGCCTTACACATTACAATGGAACTCATATTGGAAAGAAACCCTATGAATGTCATCTATGTGAGAAAGCCTTCATTTGATATTCCATCCTAAAAGAAAATGAGAGAACTCAAACCTGAGAGATATCTTATGGATGACATTTATGTAGGTTAGCCTTGACTCCTTCTTATATCCTCAGAAAACATGAGCATACTCACACAGGAGAAAATCTTATGAATGTCATCTATGTGGGAAAGCTTTCACCCATTATTCTGCCTTAGATCACATGAGCAGACTCACACTGGAGAGAGACCCTATAAATGCCATTATTGGGGAAAATTCTTCAATCATTATTCTAGCCCTAGGTAACATGAGAAGACTCACACTGGAGAAAAACCTTATGAATGTCATTTGTGTAGGAAAGTATCCAACCATTATTCTAGCCTTAGATGACATGAGAGGAGGCACACTGGGAAGAAATACTAAAAAGTGTCATCTATGTGGAAATGCCTTCACTCAGTGTTCTGTACTGAGACAAAAATGAGAGAACTCACACTGGAGGGAAGCCTTGTGAAAGTCATCAATGTGTGAAAGCCTTCACTCAATGTTATGTCCTGAGAAAAATATGAGAAAATTCACACTGGAGAGAAACCCTATGGATGTCATCAACATTTAGTCAATGTTCTTACCTTAGATTACATGAAAGAACTTGTATTATAAATGTTTGGAGTATGGAAGAAATTTCAGCCTTTAGTTAACCTTTAAACATACTAGAGAAATCACACACTGTTAAAACACTGTTTGTAATCAAGCTGGTAGAGACTTTAGTCATCTTGGCTACTTCATAAATTTAAGCCAATTCATATTGGAAAGAATGAATATACAGGCCACCTACATAGCAAACCCTTTAGTAGATGGTCTGATGATATAAAACATGGAAGAACTCATAATATAAATATAATGAAAGTGGAAGATTCTTTATCAACTATTCCAGTTGACATGTATATACCAGAGGATGAAGCCCATTAAGGGTGTACCAGATAACTCATATTGAAGATGTTATTTATGAAAAGTCACATAAAATCTTTTATTTATACAGCAACATTCATAGGGCAAGTGAAAATCCACATTTTTTAAAACTACTATCAGTATCATGAATGAAGTCTTGTCTTCAGGGATCAGTCATTCCTCAGCATCAATATTTTTATTCTGAGGAAACAACAATCCTAAAGTCAATTCAGGAAAAACATCAGCTGAATTTCACATCAGAAAATTCAGAGTGGCAAATGAAATACTTTATATGGATACTTTAGTGCACAATTCAGTAGAGACAAAAGTTTTGAAAAGACTTACTATTGAAATTATGTAAGGAAACAATGTGAATTTTGAAGTGATATGGATATCCTGAATGATGAATTTTGTAAGAAGTACTATGATGTGAGATTAACTCAATAGATTAGTACTTGGATATATGTAAGCAACAAATGTTGTTTCTAAAAATCTTATATGTTGGCCATGTTCTCGTTTTGTTTTTATGCAAGTGTAAATGCAAAAAATTTGAATCAATCAGAAAATAACTTTGAATGTTAACTTAAATATTTAGAACACAAAATTATGTTTCTTTTACCTTAGTTACATATATATGTTTATCTTAGTTATATATATATTATATCTTATATATCTTAGCTATATATATGTTAATGGCAATAATTTAACAAATGTGGTTAAATAAACACATTTTAGAAGTATAGAAAATGGAGTGACTGGGCCTAATGGATTGATGATGAAGTTGGGAGGCATTCAGCAAGTTAAATTTATGCACATCTCAGCCAGATATCACAAACTGCCACGTTATGCAAAAACAAAAGCAGCAATATTTCTAAGTATATCTGGACACCATGAACCAACTAAAGGAGTTAAAAAAATCAGTAAACTGTCTAACCTGAAGGATTTTAGAAAGCCCCAAATATCCACCAATCATAATTCTTGCCATTTATGTAATAATCCTTCTCTTTAAAAACCCTTGCTTGGCAGCCCCAAAATGGGACACAATTTAGGTTGCTCCTTGAATCTGTGCTCCAAAAATTGCACTTCTAAGACAGCAAATAAGCACCTTTGTTGCCTTGTAGCTCAGTCTGAAGTTTCTCAGTTGACCAAGGAAAACTTTAAATATTTATTACTTTTTATTTTTTTTAATTTTTAACTTCAACTCACTACCTTAACAAAGTGATTTTAGAAATCAAGAAATAAGCTCTAAAAAATCAATAAAAATATGTATAAGAAATGAAGAGATAGATTATTAAAAAATGGAGAGTAGGTATTAAACATTTGACAAATATGTGCAACCACATTCATAATAAAAAATTGCTGTTTAAAAGTACACTGAGATTTGCCAAAAGAAACTTTTTGATGACAAGACACTAGAAAGCAAGACTGATGGGAGTACAAACCTCTATACTCTATGGAGGGAAAATTTTTCAAATATATGAAAATGGCAAATACATTTCCAGTTTGTCACTCACACTTCTGATATTTTACACTACAGATATTCCTTCTCATATCCAAATAGATGTACAGGCAAGGAAACTGAAATCATTATAAGTAAGGTACTGAATAAAACCCCTCTGCCCTCCACATAATGTAGGAAAAAACATAATGATATGAAGTAAAAAAAAAGTTTTAGAAGAGTTAGAGAGTATGATAACTTCTGTTTACAAATGGGAGATAAATTATATATTTTGTATTTGCTGATAGCTCTTAATTAAATATTATAAAACAAATAATTATATTTGAAGACTATCTAGGAAATACATTAAAAAGTGAGGCTAATACTGAGGAAATCAACAAAGATTAATTTTTATAAGGCAATATCATTTAGATAAAACTGGTATGGGTACAAAAAATTCACAGTCAAAACATTTGTATAGATTTCCAATCTTCAATATATGAAAATTTCATCCCTGTCATATAAAGCATTTTTTCTAAAAAATGAATATGTGGTATTTAAATCTTGGTGCATGTGCCCACACTCCCCTTTCTCGAGGAAAAACAAATTCCAGTGTTCTTTCTGTCTTTCATGAAGAGTCCTTAGGATCCTGAGAAATGCTGCCACTAAATGACAGCTATTACTTGTGAAATGAAGTGTACTTGCCATGACACCTATAGTTTCTAAAGGAGAACAAATCAGGGTCTGTAGTTCATTCTTCACTCAAAAATAAATTTCATTCAAACCAAATATTTAAATGTAAATATTAAAGTCATAAAATGAGTGAAACAAATGGATGGTAGATAAAAAATTGTTGATGTAGGAAAGACCTTTATAATATGGTAATTTATTGATATAAAATTTGAATTTTTTCAGTATTTTCTATTTTAATTATTAAAGGAGCAGGTTAAGATTGGATGCATATATTAGGAGTTTCTCCTCAGAGACAATTGTATTGAATTATATAAAGTTCCCATGGAATGCAGAGATAAAACTGAAAGAATTTGCATAGTTTTATTCTTAAGCAATGTTTGCACTGATGGCACTGTTTTCAAAGAAATGAGTGAACAGAACAACCATAACCAAGTTCAGACTATAACCAAGTTCAGTCCTTCAGAGTTCTGCTTTGCTGAGGGATTGAAGACATAATTTTTTTTTCTTTAAAAAATTCTACATCAACAATGTTCC
>JAQZBX010073399.1:0-14918 GCA_029593785.1 Cabassous unicinctus | reverse complement strand
GTCCCAACATTTCCCTTATCATTCCCCACTTTTGATGCCTTTATATTTCTTTATGGGCATCATCTGCTGACATGGGGATTTTTCTACAGTCCCCAAGGGCTGATATTTAACATGAGGCATTATTTGGTGTTTTAAGGCATTTAAGTGGGAAGTGATGTATTGTGTTAGGTACTGTAGAATGCATGGCCTGAAAGTTAAGAGGAAAAACACTGAGTCTACTACTGGCATAAATGGCAAAATCCAGGAGAGGAGATACTGGAAGTAGTTCCCATTGGAAGATGCCTGGTATATATGATTTAAACAGTCTTTGGCTCATTCTTTCAGTAGGACCATTTTGTCCCTAACTATTTCTGAGAAGTTTGCATAGAAACAGTATTCATCCCCCAGGGCCTGACAGATCCCACCTGAACTTGCGGTGAGCAAGTCTAATCCTCAACTGTTTTGTAAAACCACTTCTATCAATGAGTCTATCTGGTCTTGCAACCTGTTGAGAGCCCCTGATATTTCTTTGAGGTCATTTGATGCTTCCTGTGCTAGTGTTTCTAAGCCATCCCAACTAACTGTGAGTGAGCTCCCCCCCCCTACTGCTACACTCCCAACTATTCCTAGTCCTAAGAGTATCAGAATTGCCTGTATTGCTCCTTTGGCTTCGGAGAGCTCTCCAGGCAATTCATCTCCATACACTGAGAACGATGGCACTGGCCAACCAGGTAGCAGATGCCCTGGCCATCCTGGGGTAGGCACCAGTAGGCGCTGGTGCCACAGACCCAGATGGTGGACTTTGCGGCACATCAGTCAGGCTCACTGAGTGGGTGGGTGGTGTTACAGTTGGCCCTTCCAAGAAGGAGGATGGTGAAGAAGACATGGTAGTTATGTTTTTACAGTTAGCCAGGTTTCCTGGGGTTCAGTTATGCTGACTGGGAGGGACCTGGTTCCTGCCACAGAGCTGTCATGGGTCAGGAGTGTTATGTTCCATGGGACAGGTACGGGGAAGGTGGTTAGACTTGAGGAAATGCATAGCCAGCAGGATGCAGCTATGTCGGGCCGGGATTCATTTAGGAGTTGGTGGAAATTTCAAACCTGGTTTAAAAGGACGTTGTGGGGGGCTGTTCTAACTTTGGCTTTTAGCATCTGGGCAGCTTCACTGATATTTTTCATCAGGATTTTCTCTGGGGATTGGGTTACTGGAATCAGGTGTCCAGTATGAGGTCCCCTGGGTCTGGCTCCGAAGGGTCGTATATTCTGCTTCCTAGTTTTAGTCCTGTTTGGGCCTTTAAAGAGGTGTTTTGTGATCCAGTGGTTATGTTTAATAAGGTGAGTTTTATGAGGTCACACGTTTCTGTGCCACACCCTGCTGGGCTGGGGATTTTCTGTAGGAGATATGGAGAAGACGGTGGGGCCCCCTTCCAGGGAGCGGTGGCACCTACCAGCAAGCTCCAAGAGTGGCAGAATCCTACACTCTTTTAGGGGTCTCTGCAGAGGTATTTGTCATAATTCCCATAGTTGTGATCCCTACACCATCTCATGGGGGCAGTTATGGGGGCATGGGTGTATGGGGCAAATAGAAGGTATAAGGAGCATGATTGTGGATTGTCTTGCAAGTGTCAAATGTTACAGAGGCTGAAGTTGCACCTGCCAAGAATGGGACTGAAGGGTCCAGCATGGATGGTTTGCCCCAGTTTTGACTAACTTGCAGCTGCCACAGATTTTGGGGGTGGGTATTGACTCCTAGGGAGGGGGCAAGGAAGGAAAGGACAAGCAAGTCAAGGCACAGAAGCATCCTATTATACATCAGTAAGCAATTGCAATTAGGGCTCTATTCACAACAGTCCAGGCTGCAGGGGCCACAGCAGCGAGTCCAACTTTAAATACCAAGGCAAGCAGGCCGTATAACCACAGGATCCACCAGGAGCAGGGGTCCATTCAGCAGGCATTTGACGAGGTCGGTGCTCAGGGATCCCAGTCTATTCACACTCTCAAGGGTTGGCCGGGTATGGGTTGGGCTGTCCAGCTGTCCTGCACTTTATTGGGGTGTGTCTTCTTGACCATGGAATGATGGATCCAAGGGACGATGCCTGCAACTTTAAGAGTAGGAGTTACAAGGATCCACAGTATGTGGACCTGTCCAGGAAGGCTGAAGGGGTTCTTTTTTCCAGTCTTTGACCCAGACTAGGAGCCCTGACCAGTGGGGGAGCACCGGGTGTCCCAGAGTGATGAGATTCTGGGACCACACAATTTTATGTGCTTCAGCTAGAGTTTTGCCCAGCTGCTGGAGAATGGAATCTTGGCTAGCCTCTCCCAAAAGTTTGAGATTTCCTTTTAGGCCCAGATAATTGAGGATGGCTGCCCAAATAGAATTTGGCCACGAATCCTGGACCATTGTCACTTCCAATAGACAGTGGCAGCCTGTGTTGGGGAATGATTTCTCTAAGGAAAGCCTTAGTCACTTCTCTTGCCTTTTTGCTGTGAGTGGGGAAAGCTTCTACCCAACCTGAAAAGGTGCATATCATCACCAACAGATATTTGTACCCCCGACTTGGCTTCACCTTCGTGAAGTCTACTGTGAGATCTTCAAAGGGGACGGTCTCCATGTGCTGGACACCTGCCAGAGCATGGGGGCCCTGCAAAGGGTTGTTTTTGGCACAAACTTGGCACTGGCTGCTGATGGTGGCACAGAGGGAGGCCAGTCGGGCTATGCAGTAGTATCTACTGAGCAAGACTTCTAGTGCAGTTTTCCCTAGGTGGGTGAGTTGGTGGTATAGCTGGACAAGGGCATGAGTGGCTCCTTTTGGGACAAAAATCTGGTCATCCGGGAGCAGCCAAGTTCCTTTGGGGGTTTGGCTTCTACCTTCTCTCTTAGTCCATTCCTGTCCTTCCCAGGTATAGCTTAGTTGATTAGTCTCTTGTCCTAAGAGGGACAGCTGTGATGTCAATTCCAGGACTCGTATTCCATGGGTTCCTTAAGCCGCTTGCTGAGCTGCTTTGTCAGCTAGCCTGTTTCCTTGAGCCACCATGTCCATTCCTTTCTGATGTCCCTGGCAGTGGATGATGGTGACTTTGTCTGGTTTCCAGATTGCCTCTAACTGTTGGAGGATTTCTTCTTTGTTTTTGATTTCCTTTCCCCCTGTAGTTAGGAGACCTCTTTTTTATAAATTTCTCCATGGATTTGAATGGTAGCAAATGCATATTAGAGTCAGGGTAAATGTTTACTGCTTGCCCAGTGGCTAGTTGCAGGGCTTGGAACAGGGCCTAGAGTTCTGCCCATTGCACAGACCATCTCCACAGTAGAGACGCCACTTCCACCACCTGTTTGGTAGTGGTGATTGCGTATCCAGCAAGCTTTTCCCCATTTTTAATGAGACTGATCCCTTCTGTAAATATTGTCCGATCTGGGGAAGGGAGTGGTTTGTCTTGGAGGATGGGGAGAATGGCATAAACTTCCTAAGTCACTTCAAAACAGTCATGCTCAAGAGCCACTTCCTCATCTGGCCAAAAGGTGGCAAGGTTTAGACTATGCACTGTTTCTATTGTCACTCTGGGGTTTTCACAGAGTAAATCTTGGTAATGTGCAAGCTGGGGTTTCGATATCCACTGATGCCCATGTGAGTTCATTGAGGCAGTGACTTCGTGTGGCACCATAATATGAATTGCCTGTCCAAGGGTTAATTTGTCGGCTTCTCTGATAAGGGTTACGGTCACTGCCAGGGTTTTTAGGCAAGGTGGCCACCTGCAGCCACGGGGTCCAGATGCTTGGAAAGGTAAGCGATGGGTCTTTGCCAGGGGCTGACAGTTTGTGTGAGAACTCCCAATGCTAATTTGTTCTTTTCATGCATGAACAGGTTAAAGTTTTGAGTTACATCTGGGAGCCCCAAGGCAGGGGCTCAGACAAGTTGTCTTTTGATGTTTTCCTTTTGAGCTTCTCCCCAGGCAAAGGATTCTTTTCCTGGAACTGAAACAACTTCATAAAGGGGTTTTGCCATGGCTGCAAACCCAGGAATCCAGATGTGGCAGAACGCTGCAGGCCCGAGGAACTCACGAAGCTTTCTTTTTGTGGTGGGTGTAGGAATGGTGCAGATCACTTTCTTTCATTCATGAGTCACTTCATTGCCACCAAGCTGACAAGTTCTCAACTGGTAAACAGGTCCCCAGTCGCTCCTATGATATTAGTGGTTTTTCCACTAAAGGGGAAATCGGGGGTTGTGACCACAGAATATTCAGAGCCAGTGTCCACCATGAAAGTCATTGATTGGCCCCTGACTTGTAGTTGGATTATGGGCTCATGGGGGCCAAGTTCTGGTGAGCCGGGTCACCCCCTATTCAGGGTTGAGGCCCGCCAGCCTGATTAGATGGTCTTAAGGCTCAGGTCCATATTTCCCTTTAGTGGTGTTCCTTCTATGTGCCTGAGTCTTTTGGGGGCACTATTTTTCCAGTGTCCACTTTCTTTGCAGTAAGCACATTGGTCTCTGGCCAGGGACACCCTTCTGGTGCTTGTCCCCCCTTTTTGAGGTGGTCCTTCTCATCTGGTGGGGTCAGGATTTCCCAAGACTGCTGCTAGTAGGGAGGCTTGATCTTTTATTTGCTTATTGGTTCTCTGTTTTCACTATTACTGTTATTTTGAGGGAATGAGAAGAAAGAGTTATATAAGAATGACAGAGGAGAATTGGAAGAATGCAAGTAACAAAGATAAGTCAAAATGAAGCTGGTTAATATGTCCACTGGTGAACAAATCAGAAAACTGAAGAAATCAGCAATTTACTTATCTTAAGGATGTGGTCATCAAAACCCAGATGGTTATTAGTGATTAGGAAATGAAGGAAGAAAGTTCAGAAATTTTGTTGAAAAATAAAAAGATTAAAGAGAGAAAGAGCAAAATGATTAATTTAAGATGAAAGGAAAGCTAAATTAATTCTGTAAAAATTTACAAATGCAATAATTGTGATTCAAATTTCTTTTGTTTTGTTTTGTTTTCTTTTACAGGAAGTGGAACTAAAACTTCTCTGGAAGTTTTGAAAAGTTTGAAAACTAAAGAAGATAATCAGGGAGAATTAGGACCAGGTTCAAGAGACTAAGAGAAAGAGGAAGCAGGAATACTTTTCTCTGTCAATGGAGGGCACACATCTGCCTTTAAAAGGAGAGATAGGTAGCTAGAAAAATAAATTGAAGAATAAGATTTCAATAGAAAAAATGTAGAGCAAACTCAGTGTGATGAAATTGAGGTAAAGAGTAAAAGAATATTACCTGGCTCAGATACTGGAATAAGTAAAATTCTAAATAACGTCGCAGAAAGTAAATTAAGATAATTTTGATGTTATTGTCCCTAAATGACTAGTTCTAGATAGATTATTTTTCCAATATTATTTTACACTCAAAATAAAAATGAAAGACTAAAAAAATCCAAATGATTTTATTCCAATTATCAAGTATTCACCATTATCTTCAAAAAGCCTTAAAATTTTATCTATAAAATCTCTACATATTTCTACTTTATTATGAGAAAATTGCATACTCATACGATATGCAATATAGATGATAAAATAGATGATAGACAGATAGATAGATAGATAGATAGCACTTTTATATTTTCTGGATATGTGCAATTAGGTTGTGATTTATACTAAACTCCTACAGTAGGAATAAGAATATTATGGAAGGTAATGCAGCACCACATAAATGTGTTGCAACTAAGGTTTTCACTAATAAATTGAGATTAATAACTGGGATTATATAGATATAATTGGTATAAATTCAATAATTAAGTTAAATTGAATACATACTTTAAAAAATCTATCTTTTGAGGTTTTTGGGTGATTTGAATCGACCATTGTCTCTTGATCTGATACAATGAATAAGCAAGCCACAATCAAGCATGTTTGATACACTAATATTTATCATTAAAAGGTACCTGAAAAAGCTTAAAATTTTATACTTAGAAATATTCTGTTAAAATTTATCTTCTAGATTTATCTCTTTTTTAAACATTTATAAACCAAGAATCAATAACTTTCAAAATTCTATAATTTATATTATAGGAGAAATAAAAATATTGTAATTTTTTCATTCAAAAAATAATTTCAAAAAATATTATAATTATAGGACCTTGAAAATAGCACTAAAATACTTCTGTGAAAAGAGAGGTGGGGTTGGTGTTGTTGATGAAGCTATCAGAAATAATTTACACTGCCCCCTTTGAACATACAGATAAATTAATCTTATAATGATAACAAGTTTATTAGAATCAATTCATATTTGTGAGGTCATGCAATGTTTGTCCTTAAGTGTCTGGCTTACTTACTCAGCATAAGGACTTCAAGATTCATCTCTGTTGTCATGTGTGTCAATACTTCATTCCTTCTTACAGCTGAGTAATATTCCATTGTATGTTTATACCACATTTTGCTTATCCATTCTTCTGTTGATAGACACTTGAGTTGCTTCCAATGTTTGGTAATAGTGAATAATTTCTGAACATTGACATGCATATATCTGTCCATGTCCCTGTTTTCAATTCTTATGGATATATACCTAGCAGTCGGACTGCTGGATCATATGGCAATTCTATAGTTAGCTTCCTGAGGAACTGCCAAACTGTCCTCCACAATGGCTGCACCATTCTACATTCCCATCAGCAGTGGATGAGTATTCCCTTTCCTCCACTTCCTCTCTAACACTTGTAGTTTTATTTTTTAAAAGCCACCAGTCTAAAAGGTGTAAGATATCTCATTGAAGTTTTCATTTCATTTCCCTAATAGCTAGTGATGCATAACATGTTTGCATGTGCTTTTTAGCCATTTGTATTTTCTCTTTGGAAAAGTGTCTATTCAAATCTCTAGGCCATTTTTCATATGATTGTTTGTCATTTTATTTTTGAGATGTAGAGTTTTTTACATATCAGATAAGTGTTTCCAAATTACCCAATTATTTTCTCCCATTAAGTAGGCAGCCTTTTCACTTTCTTGACAAACCCATTTGAAGCACAAAAGTTATTAATTTTGAGGTGGTCCCTTTATCTATTTTATCTTTCATTGCTCACACTTTGGGTGTAGTATGTGAAACCATTTCACATTGATGATTCTTTACATTATCTTCTAGAAGTTTTATGTCTTGCCTCATATATTTAGATTTTTGATCCATCTTGAATTAATTTTTTTATACAGCATGAGATGGCAATCCTCTCTTATTCTTTTGGATATGGATATCCAGTTCTTCCAGCACCATTTTTTTGAAGAAGCCATTCTATCGAAGTTAGGTGGGCTTGGTGGACTTGTCCAATATCATATTGCATGTGTGACAATCAATATCAGAACTGTCATTTCTGTTCCATTGGTTAGAATATCTATCCTTGTGAAAATACCATGCAGTTTTGACCACTGTCAAAACTATGCCATGTTTTGATCACCTTAGCTTTGTAGTATGCTTTAATGTCAGGTAGTGTGCTTCCTCAAATTTCATTTTATATTTTCAGTAGATGTTTGCCTATTTGGGACCCCTTTTCCTTCCAAATAATTTATATAATTGGTTTTTCAAATTCAGTAAAAAATGCTATTGCAACTTTTATTGGGATTGCAGTAGATCTGTAAATAATTTGGGAAGTACAGACATCTTAATGATATGTAGTCTTCCTGTCCATGAGCATGGAATATTCTTCCATTTATTTAGATCTTCTTTGAATTCTTTTAATAATGTTGTATAGTCTTCTGTGCATAAGTCTTTTACATATTTAGTTAAGTTTATTCATAGATCTTTGATTCTTTAGCTGCTAATGTAAATTGAATTTCTGTCTTGATTTCCTCCTCAGATTGCTCATTATTAGTGTAATGAAATTCTACAGACTTTTGTGTGTTGCTCTTATATCCTGCACTTTACTGAACTAGTTTATCAGCTCTAGAAGCTTTGTTGTAGATTTTTTGGGACTTTCTACATATAGTGCCATGTCATCTGCAAATATTAAATTTTTATTTCTTCCTTTCTAATTTGGATGCCTATTACTTCTTTTTCTTGTCTAAAAGATGGAGTTATTACTTACAAGGCTATGTTAAATAAAAGCAGTGACAGTGAGCATTCTTGTCTTATTATATATCTTAGAGGGAGCATTTCACCATTGAGTATGATGTTAGCTGTGAGTTTTTCATATATACTTTTTACCATGTAGAGAAAGTTTCTTCCTATTCCTATTTCTACTCCAATAAAAAATGGGCAAAAGACTTAAATAGACATTTCTCCAAAGAGGAAATACAAATGGCCAAAAAGCACATGGAAAAATATTCAATATCACTAGCTATTATGAAAATGAAAATCAAAATGACAATGAGATATTATTTCACATCACCTAGAATGGCCATTATTTTAAAATACAGAAAAGAATAATGCTGTAGAAGATGTGGAGAAATAGGAACACCACTATTGGTGGGAATGTAAAATGGTGCATTCTCTGTGGAAGACAGTTTAGTGGTTCCTCAGGAAGTTAAATATAAAATTTCCAAAGGATCCAGCAATCCCTCTATTAGGAATATATCCAGAAGAAATAAAACCTGTGACAAAGACAGTCATTTGAACACCAATATTCATAGTGGCATTATTCACAGTTGCCAATGAATGGAAACACAACTGTCCATGGACTGATGAATGGATAAACCAAATTTGGTATATACATTCAATGGAATACTATGCTGCTGTAAGAAGAAATGAAACTGGGACACATATGATAACATGGATGAACCTTAAAGACATTATGGTAAGTGAAATAAGCCAGACATAAAGGATAAATATTGAATGGTCTCATTCATATGAATTAAATTTGATGAATAAATGCATGTAGTTAAAATCTACAGTACAGGTTATTAAGAGACAGGAAGAAGACTGAGAAGGGGTACTGATGCTTAATGTATGTGGAAGTTTTAATGAACTTCACTGTAAAAGTGGTGGAAATGGAAATGGATATAATGGTAACATATTATAGTGAGTGGAAGTCATGCAGCTGATTTTTAAATGGGATTATGGTTGAAAAGGGTAGTCTAGGGATGTAAATGTTAATTGAAAGAAAGCGAGACAGTAATCTAGGGACTAAATAACCTAATCAACACAGGGCTGGATGAGATTGTGGTTAATAGTACAAAAACAAGAATGTCCTTCTATGAACTAGAAAAAATATACATCACTATTACAAGGTGTAAGATTGTGGGGTAGCATGGGAAATACAAATAATGTAACCTATGGAATATAGTTAACAGCGATAGTGTAATATCCTTGCATTAATGCAGAAGATATACTGTGCTGAGGTTATGGAGAAATATATACCAAATATACACTATAGTCTATAGTTAGTGATAATAGTCTTCTTATATTATTTCTTAATCTGTAAAAAATGTAGTGTGTTGTTGGAGGGGTGTTGAATAGGAATTCCACACATATGCATGATAGATTTGTAAGTTCACAACCTCTCTAATAAAAATATATTTAAAAAGATTATTAGTCAGTGTTCAGTAGGTGATACTGCAGTAACTAGTAACCTTCATATCTTGGTGGATTAATGCAACAAAGGTATACTTGTAGCTCACAATATCTGCCAATGAGGGTTATCATGGATGTTTTGTACATTGGTTGTACTTGATAGAGAATTCTGCTTGTTGCAAAAATAAGAACCCAGTTACTTTGAAGTGTGATATTACGTATCTGCTAAAAATATTTACATTTAGAAAGAAATAATGGAAGAGCATCCAAACCAGGAGCCAAGTGACTATTTATCTCATTTCTAAACACATCAGCTTCATGAATTCCTTCACAAGCTTGGATATAACCCAGTGTAGTCCCTCTCACAACTTTCCAGAGGGCTATTATCATCCACAGTCGAGAGAGACCCTTGAGCTCACAACTAAACTGATTTATAGTAAATATTTTAACAACGATCTAAGAACACAATTTGCAAAAAGAGTTCAACAATAAAAATGCAATAAATATAGTGAAATTGCGTTATTTGTGGCAATTATTTTCTAGAAAGTTGCCAGGAATACTTAGTGTTGATATCAGTTGAACAATTGATACCAAGGGAATTAAAAGGTTAGTTTCTTGCAAGTCTCTGTTCACATTTCCATCAACCAATCAATACAAATCTTGATTTCTGTGTGTTTCTGTTTGAAGATACCATATTTAAAATATATTTTCAATTCATTAACACTGAATTGATAACCAACATCACTATAACTCTTGTCTGAATGAAGCTTATCTAGCACAAATAATTTCTCCGTAAGACACATCACAAACTTTTTGAGCAAAGGAACACTGTATAGCACTTCAGCACTAGGCTGTAGGACCATGTTAAAGATTGATATCATAAGAAAAAGTGCCAAAATGTGAAAAACATGGCACTAAATATATCATGAAAAGCATACTTGTTTGCAGTAACAAGTTGAAACAAGAAGTCAGAGAGTTGCTTTATTCACCTTTAACTCAATGTTTTGCCATATAGACCATGTCCATGAATGACCATGAAAGCACTACAAGTATTGACTTTGAGATTACAAATAAATAGGTAAATTCACAAATATGGAATTTGCAAATACTGATGATTGCATTTGAAAAGAGATCCAAATATACATTTTGATGTCAAAGAATGTCAGTATACACTAAGATGAAGTGTATATATATTTAAAAGTCCTGATGCATATTTGAAAAGAAAGGGAGTTATAACAGATATTTAACTACTACAAAACTTATCATTTTGAACATGAGAATATGCATTTACTTAGTACAGTGTCTGCCACACAGAGGAAGAGAACATAGAAAACTGCAAATGAGTGCTTTATGTCTGCTCACATTTTATTGCAGTTCCATTGGAAGAACATTGAGATTTAGAAATCAATGTCCATGATTTTTACTGTGTCTAGCACAGCTCGCTAAATGTACACACATTTTCTCATTTACCTATACAGCAGCAATTAGATAGAACAGTCATTTCTAGTGTATATATGAGACACAGGACAGTAAGGCTTAATTGGGTAGATGAAGAATGTAACATAAATTCAGTTTTGTTTTAGTTTCCTGCTGTAGAGGATGAAATTTACTGGTTTCATTCTATAAGTTATTTATATTTAGCTATCTATCCAGACACACACAGACACACACACACATGAATTCTCACAGCTCAGGACATTGAGTATCAGTGAAATTATGGACTAGGTATTCTCTGGATTTCAGGAGGTTTGGAAAACTTCACATCCAAGTTAAGATTTTGAATGATTTACCCATTGTGAAGTAAAGTGTTAACTCAACACTCTTGGACGTTTCAAACCCATATATTCTAAAGAAAGAACTGGTCCCTAACTAGCTACTGAGAGATAATCTCTAAAAATTTAGAATATTGTGGCTGATGAAAGTGTCTTTGTGTACCTGGAGTTTTCAACCATGCCAGATAGTTTATACTATCAAGGCAATGTATGGTGAGTTCTTTGGGTCATTCTGTGTCAGTTTAGCCTATGGACACGTGGAGACTCATTAATTAAGGTCAACAACAATATACTCCATTCATTTGTGATCTATCCCCAATAAGGACTATGGACAACAAGGCATAGGTTTGCTTTTCTGAATGGCAAAGTCTTTGGATATTGTTACAAATTGTTGCTGGGAGACCTAGGTCTTATCTGCATGACTTCATGGGACGAGGACAACTGGAAATTTGCACTTAGTCTTTCCTGAACTCTGCCTTATGAACTTTTTTACTTTACTGATTTTAATATATAAACTTTCACTGTAGTGAACTATAATTGTGAGAATAAATGATATTTCTGAATTCTCTGAGTACTTTTAATGAATCATTGAACCTCAAGATGGTCCTGGGAACACTGAAGAAACCCAACCTATTAATCCAAGGGAATAAAATATGTTATAAAAAAAATAACTTCTCAAATGAGAGACAGATGCTATAAAAGACAGGCCTGATTCTATTATCATAGTGGATCTGAGACACAATAATTTCTGTGCTTCTATCTCTTTTATATTTGGGATTAATTCAACAAAAGAAAAGGAATAATAACGGTAAGTGATGAATTTAATGAAAAAGGAAACAAGATGTATTAGACAATCTCAACAATCACCAATATTGTTTTCAGCCAATACAATCCCATCAAAGTGTCATTAAACAAATGAAATGTGGCCAAATATATGGCAAGCAGGAAATGAGGACATAAAAGATGAAAAAAGAGACTATTTCAAAAAAGAATATTGTGATAAATTCACTGAGTACACTTTTGAAACCTTAGATAAAATATTTTGTTTTCCAACACTGACTAAAAACAAAGATGAAAGTTCATTTAATATAGCATAAAATTAGTTTTTTCAATCATAACAATCTACAAAAAAGACCAAACTGATTCCATATATGCATAAATAAATATTTTATGAGTGGTCAAAGTATTTTGAATTATATCAAAGGAAGCAACAGCAGCCAAATGAATTTTTGAGGCTGGCAAATATTGGTACCAAACTACACAAGAACATTTTTGGAAATATTTGACATGACTCAGTTGTTAATAAAAATTAAAAAACACTAATCAAATATTAGCAAAGTAAATTTAACAAGGCACAGTAAAATAAATACACACAAACAGATCATCATGTGAGGGATATCCATGGGTGTTGCTTTCTAAGATCAAACATTCTTTTCCAATTATCCATTGCCATATAATAATTACCCCAATATTTAGTGGCTTACAATAATTTTATCCCTCATGGTTTCTATGAGTCAGGAACTCAGGGATATCTCAGGTGTGAGTTTCCAGTTCAGGGTTTCCATGTGAGCAGATGGTGGTTGGCACTGAAATATAGGGGTTCTGAAGCAGTTGGGAACTGTCGGGACATGTCCCTGTCCACTTAGTCTATCTATGTGGATAGTTTTTGCTTACTTACAACATGGCAGCCTAAGAGAAGTCAGAATGCTTATATGGTGTCTGGTATTTTAAAAAATAAATATTACCAAATAAACAAAATAGAAGTGCACAGTCCATGTTCTGGACTCCACATACTCACATGTAAAATACACTCATGCCTCCTTCAACATCTCCTTCTTCATGTCTCCTGACACAAAGAAATCTCATACTATTATGACATTAAGCTCATAATGCTAGAGGGTTGTATCTAACAATATAATCAGTTCTAGAGGCAGGTTAGGCTTCTCAGTTACAGTTCTTTCTATAGAGCTTTTGAAGTGTCATTTTTATTATATGAAGACCTGCAAATTAAAGAAAAAATTTCCTGCCCTACCCACACACCCAATATACAATGGCAGGATAGGCAATGATCAAAGATATCTGCACACCTGTTCTAAAAAGGTAGAATAAAGACGAGGGAAGTTTACTTACACACACACATGCACACACATACACACACAAATTAATGATAATTTATTAAAAATGCAATTCATATAAGAAGAAATTTGAAAACTCAATAAATCTATGACAATTCCCAAAATCAATATGAAAAAGAATATTAATATAAATTGGACAAATCATTTCTCAGAAAATGGGTTCACAAAAGATGAAAAATCTATCAAGTATTGTTAAAAGCTTTTTGAGAATGTGATGAAAGAAACAGCTGCTTATATAGCTAGTGGAAGTGTAAAATAGTATCAGCATTCCTGCATGCATACTTGCAAAAATTCAAATATTTTTATGACACAGCCTTTTCCCTTTAGAACAATATTCCTAGATGACAGCAGCATGGTGAGCATAACAAACAAGATAGAGTAAATTACCAGCTGTTTATTGATATTAAAGGAGCAGTAGTCTCATTGAGAGATAATGGATTCAAACTTAGGCACAGAAAGCATTTGATGAGGATGTAATGTTGAAGTAAATATGAATGGCAGGAATTTGGTAGTGTCTGATATCAGGAAAAATATTGAGTGAAGAGATACAAAGTGAGTGATCATAAGTATAAAGCAATTAGAAGGAGAAGAAGGACAATTTTGAATTCTTGGGGAAAACAATGAATTCCACAGAAAGACAGCTAAGCCAATATAAAGTATTTGAGGATGAGTGAGGAGACAGCTAGAAGTAGAACCAAAAAAGAGAAACCATAAAGAGCAAGTTCTAAAAGAAAATTAATCAGCAATAGTGCTGAAATTTCAAATGTCAAAATCTAAACAACTACCAGAATGAGAATCTTGATTCACCAGTTTGAAAATAGTTGATGAATTCCATCAGAGTTTTATTTAGAAGGAACCAAGGCCAAAAATAAATGAGAAATTTTATTCATTTTATTTTAAAATGATAATTTTAACTATTTCTCAGTTAAATTTATGGAGGTAATGGAGAAATAATTTGAAATTATTTAAGATAAAAAGAGTAGAAATGGGATTATAAAAATGGAAGAGAAAATCTAGGAACTGTGTTATTAATCAAGACATTGACAGAAATTTATATTTGATATTAAATGTTAATAATGTTAATATTTTAAAGATAAAACTAATTGTATATGAGATCCCTGAGAGAAAAAGTGGATGAGAACATACACTGCTGTAATTAAAGACAAGGGACAGAATTTCCTGGAGGGATTGCTAAATTAAATCACAGATGACTTAGCAAAATCATAGTATATAGGTGTTCTCTAGAAATTTAAATGATTTCAAGTGACACAGTAATAGTGTCAGGTGTTCTTGGAAATATCTAGAAGGTAAGACTGTGGGAGAGTCTTTTCTAAATCTGTTGACATTTCAATCAGAAATAATCACATTTTATTCAAAACCTATATATGAGAAATTTTAATGTTTTGAAGCCATCCAAATGAGGAGGTAGCTTATCATGCTACTCTACAAGTCATGCTTTCATATTATGAATACATTTAAAGTAGTGCTTTTCTTTTGTTTATCACAGGGTTTACAGAATATTAAATGAAATAGTATCTTTGGATATCCTAAGTGAATATAAGGC
>JAQZBX010073398.1:0-15009 GCA_029593785.1 Cabassous unicinctus | reverse complement strand
CAGTCTATTTATATAATTTATTATACAAAGTAATGTTACATTATATTATGAACATCATTTCAAAATATTCTAAACCTAAGATTTTAATTTTGCTTAAAATAGGAGTATATACAACTATGTAATTACAAATAGCATTTTTTCTTAAAATGTTAAATTATTCATTCCCTACTCAGTTTTTGACACTTACCTGAACTTCCTCTATTTCTGGATAAAAAATCCGTTCACAAATCAGTTGTGCAATTCGGTCACCCTTTTTCACTTTAAAACAAAACGAAATGAAACAAAACAGTCTATTACTGATATTTTGTTGATGCATTGTCTATATCCTGCCTTTTTCAATGAGAATTAGAGGACTTAGTCTGTTATAACATATATGTAACACAGAACATTCATTACATTCATGTGAGTGTACATACTTAACATACCTTCAAACTTTTCTTTGCCAAAATTAAATAGCACAACACCAACATTTCCTCTATAATCTTCATCTATGACACCAGCTATAGAAGAGAAAAATAATATTAGCTTGATTTATGCTACCAGAACACTAGGGGTAGAAGATTACCTCAAAATCATTCTTACGTAGCTTTGAGATTTTTATCCTTACAATTGAGTAACAGTGAACCTTGCTCTGGTACTACGTAAAACTTAAAAATTAAGACATGATATTACTAAAACTCAAATAAAAAGCATTTAGAAAAAGGTCCTAATTTTCCAACCTGTCACCCTATCAAATTCTATTCATGTCCTACTCCAAGTCAGAGGTAGGCAGTATTATCACAGAATGGTCAACCTCATTTGCTCTCTCCAAACCTGCTACAAACCTGCCAAAAGGACTAGAAGAAAATTATGATTTGGAATTTTAAGGCTTTTCCTGGTAGCAAAACTCTTTTCCTTCCAGCTTCCCACTAATCTCCAGATTGAAATAAGACTGCATCATAAATAAAAATGTCAAAAAGCCCGAAGATCTGCAGTGAAATAAGTCAATGCTGACATTGTTAAACAGTCTTGCAAATAATAGAACATTCCACTTTTATAATAAAAATGGAGCTGAACCTTTCAGTTCACATTCTTCTTCTCCCTTTCATGTGAAACATCATCCTTTCTTAGAGCATGATCTCCCAGAAGGAATTAGCACATGAGTTTAATAATGAGTAGACATAAAACCATGCATAATTAGTACCTGTTTGAGATTATAAGCACAAAGGCAGCAAACATTTCCCGGAGAGAGACTTTAGACAGGGCCATGCCAGGGCCCAGAGAGCTACATTTACCAGACTTGTAAAGCATTTATCTTTGGGCCAAGAATTTTAAATGTTTCTATAAATGCAGGTACAAGTAATATAGGTACACTAGATCTTCTCATTTCCTTTTTTCAACATTTAGATACAATTCACAAACCATACAATTTATCCACTTAAACAGTTCAATGGTTTTTAGTGTATTCCAAGTTGTGCAGCCATCACTACAACCAATTTTAGAACATTTTCATTACCCCCACAAAAGAAAACCCTACCTATTAGCAGTCACTCTCCATCTCTCCTCTCCCCCAATCGCCTTTTATACAGGTTAATCCTTTCTCCTTAGTTATGAAAGGCCAGAGAAGATTCAAGTAAGCCTAAACATTGCTCCATGTAGTTATCTCACATCTCCCTATTAATATCCCACCCTTCCTCCAAAAAACAAAAACAAAAAAAAAACTATGAAGGAAGAAAAAATAAAAGAAAAAATATATAACCAGGAATTTAGCTCAATGGGTATTGATGCTGGTTAGTAAGACTCCTAACTATTCAAAGGTTAACTGAAAATGTTTTCTTTTTTTAAAAAGTTCTACGGTAATCCCTAAGTATACCCTTTCAATTTTCTCATATAGGGGAAAAAACCAAACTTTAAAAAAAGTTCCACTTTTAAAAATAATCAGAAAAACCCAACATTTTAAATATTTTTCCATTGGATTACAGCAGAGGTTTAAATGAACCCCTGTGCTTTGTGACAAAGTGAACTAAATTGGATTAAAGCAGTATTTAAAAGGTTCCTGACAAAACACTTTTATATATCTGAATCAAAGGTAGACAAAATTTTAAGTGAGAAAAAGGGTAAATATAAAAACAGGCCGAAAAACAGCAGAGGCAGTTTATCACATGTCTAGACTAAAGGAAACTGTCTCTTGTTTTCTAGTTGTAGAGCAATAAAGCTTTGCCCAATTCAAAGAATACTGATCTCTGGTTTCTTTTCCTCCTTCCAGTTGACCATTAATACAGTTTTTAATCTTTATGAAAAGAATTGGTATAAGAATGGGACTAGCTATTTTCTATACTATGTATATGGAGAAAGTTTTGACTGTAGGAACACCTCAGATTAAATGAAGAAACCCCTCAGTAGAGCATGCTCCAGGACGGAACAAATGACCATGGAATCTCCATGTTGGGAGATCTGGAAGTACAGGATAATCATCTATCTAGAATGAATTAGATAAAGACATTGTAGACTGACTTGACCTATGAGATGTATTTTTCCTATTATATTAGAAAAAATTTAAATTACCCAAGCAATGTGAATACATATGAAGTATGTATTCACCATCCCTGAGGTGGCCAATGTTACAATAATATACTTTACATATTACTTTTTTTTCTTTCTTTCTTTCTTTTTTTTTTAGTTTTTTTAGTTTTATTTTATATACAAAGAACTAGCATCGTTTTAGTCCGGTAGATGTCCTGGACACTCCATTCAAGGAAGATCAATTAATCCAACTTGATGAAGCCTAAATCCTTCGCATACTGACGGAAACACTGGCGGCACATATTGAGACCATATTTCCGGATTAGACCACGTCGGTTTGAGCAGACACGGCAAGAGCGGGAACCCTGGCCGAATTTTTGTGGATGGCTCCAGTAGAGCTGTTGGTGACCCATCTTGCTCTCAAGGCTCAATGAGGGAAAAGGTACATATTACTTCTTTTATCATTTATAATATCACAGACATCCTTTCAGGTTAATATATATAAATTTTAATCATTCTTTTTAGTAGATCTACAGTATGGGAATATAGTACCATTATTCTATGTAACTATTCTCTTAAATGCTATCAGAAATTCAGGATGCTGTCAGATTTTTCCTTTAATAAACAAAACAGCCCTTTGCATATATCCTTGCTTATTAATGCTTTTTATTCTTATGGAATAGATTCCAAAAAGCACTCTTGGGTCAAAGGGTATGTATATTTTAATGAATATTGCTAGGTAACTTGGCAAAAAGGCAAAACAATTCAAATTTCCACCAGCGATATTTGAGAATGCCCATTTCCAAAATCCTTGCCAGTACCAGATGGTAGTAATCTTCTTAAATCTGGCAAATGTGATGAATAAGGAACAGTATCTCATTGCTTCACTTTGCCATTAAGTGACCACTAGTGAAGCTGGACTTTTTTTGTCCCCAGCTGTTTGTTGGACATTTTCTTGTTTATGATGTATTTTTTACTTATCCACTTGGGTCTTTACCTCTTTTTCATATTTAAGAATTTGTTTTTTGACCTTCTGGTATTTTGAACCACACAAAAACATTCCCTTTTTGAAAAGACCTTTCCTATATATCTGTAAAGAGCAAGGAGCACTCAAACAACTGGGTGTCTTGAATTCTGTGGAGCCAGGTGATCTACCAAGACTTCTTATTTTATGCTTGGGATCTTACACAAAAATGTGAAAAGCATTTAACGGACTAAAAAGAAATAAATTCATTTGAAGTCAAATAAAATGTATGGCAAAAAAAAAAGAGGCCCTCAATTAATACTTTGTTTAGCATGAATCCAAGAGTATAAAAAAATTCAACAGTCCCAAGACAATGTTTTTCCACATAAGGGAAATAAGCATTAGAGATCTTTATCTTCATAAGAAAGCAGAAAGTATCTTGAAGTTATCACTGGAAAAATCATACATTGGAACTGGCAAAGTAATTAACTGACTTCAGGCAAAAGTTTTATTGTGTCAAGACTTTGGCATGTCATTTGTTGGAAACCTACTTTAGTGAAAACTATCCACACCTACCAGATGTGAATTCTGAACAGACTCCTACATAATCAACTTTTCCCTTTGACCCTTATTTACAGCCTGGGATTTCTAACAACATCTCTGTTCAGAAATAAAAACTGTTGCCAACTATGATAATTTTGTGTCCAAGCAACATTTTAAAGATAATGTGCATCCAAGAACACACCGCAATGAGATTTTATGAATAACACTACACCAACCACCAGGCAGAGTAACTTTCCATTTCTTTTACATGAATTTTTTCGGAGCAAAAATTAGTAACAAGGGCAAAAAGTTTCCATATATAAACATCTGTGCAGTCCCTAAAGGGATAGGAACTATAATTTACTAGATCTTTTCCACGCCAAGCACTGTGTTAGATGCTGTACATACATTATTATTTAATTTTCACAACTTTCAGAGGCAGGCACACTAATCTCCATTTTGCAGATGAGTAAACTGATGCTCAGAAAGGTTAAGTAACATCTAGCTAGTCAGTGACAGAGCTGAGACCCAAATCCACTTATAACTCCAAAGCCCATGTTCCTTTTATAACCTTTGAAAGTTCCTTAAAAAGCTGATCTTTTTAGACCTTAAATTCTAGTCCCAAATTACAATACTTAAGCTTATAAAAGTACTTTTGAAAATCACACATAACTTACTGAGCCCAGGAGATCCTCAACGTGGCAGTGGGCTGTCAATCTCTGCTATGTAAAATTCATTCAGCTCCCCTCAGTTCCTAAGTACCTCTGGGTTCCTATCTGGCCCCACAGCACCACCTAGTGACACCAAAGTGAGTCACCTGGCCCTTCCAAAAAGACAGAGGGCAGGCCTGAGAGGGCCCTGGGCCAGGGCCTCATCATGTGCTAAACCTGTGGTGACACAGAACAGTAACCTAATTCAGTACTGTGTGTGGCTAATGAGTAGGGTAATCCCCAGTATTTAATTGCACTGTAAGGAACAAGTGGTTTGGAATCACATAGACTGAGACTCCAGCTTTTAATAGCTATGTATACTTGGGCTTACCCCTGAGCCAGTTTCTTCATCTGTTAAAAGGGCATATGGGGTTGTGCAAGTTAGACAATATATCCAAAGTGCCTGATGCATAATGGGCAGTCAAAATAATATTTATTTATACCTTGCCTTGTTCTATAAAGGCCTCTTGAGAAAGGAGTTTTTTAAAAAGGTTGGGGAGGTGTAGGACTTAGCATACCCACTTACCAGGGGCAAAGATGTCCTGTTGATAAAGCAGTCACTCACTATCAATGGGGAATAAAGAAGGGTCAGGATATGGAGACCCTGTCAGTGGGGTCTGTACCCTAATAAGGAGGAGATCCAAAGCAGGGTGACCTATCAATAGAGTGAGAATTCCCTTACAGTGAGGGGGCAGTTCCTATAGTGAGGGTAGCTCACAGAGGAGACAGGTTTCTTAATGAAAGAGGTTACACAAGGAGATTACCAACTTTGGAAGACATGAGTTAAGGCTTTGTTAAACAGGAACTAGATACCACTAAGGACTAAGGACGTTGTTGGCATGGAATTTAGGGATAGGGGAGCAAAGTATTTTCTCTTTAAACATTAAAGATTCTTTTATATTTTGCTGAATATGGATGACTCTCTTATGGAGAGATCCAAGATGGCAGAGCAGGGAACAGCAAGCTGGACTCCTCCTCCAGAAGCTGCAGGCAGGCAGGCAGGCAGGCAGGCTTGTGGGGCATAGGGGAAGCTGTGGGGCCATGGAGGTGATCAGAGAGGGAGGCTGGAGAGAGGATGCACAGCTGGGCATCAGGGGAGTGGTGGCTAGCAGGGCAATCAGGCTAGCAAGGGAGTCTCCAGCTGGGCACTGGGGGAAATGGAGGCCATGAGGCAAGCCGGCCAGCAACAGCGTGCCCAGCTGGACACTGTGCAAGCGAAAGGTTGCAGGACACACAGGGCAGTGTAGGGGTGCCCAAATGGGCACCAGAGATATGGCCGGCAGTGGGGTGATCTGGCCAGTGAGGGGGTACCTAGCCAGACACCGGAAGCTTGAGAAGAAAGCCCATTTATTTTAATTTTTCTCCCTTTCCTCAAAAATAAAAATAAAATATGACATATATAAGCCTAAAGAAAAAATGGCTGAAGGAAGTCCTTCCTTTATAGTAATAACATTAAATGTTAATGTATTAAATAATTCCCTAATAAAGAGACACAGATTAGCAGAAGGGACCAAAAAAAAAAAAAATGACCCATCTATATGCTGTATACAAGAGACTCATCTTAGACCCAAGTACACAAATAGGTTGCAAGTAAAAGGTTGGAAAATCATTTTTCATGCAAACGGTAACCAAAAAAGACCTGGGGAAGCTATACTAGTATTAGACAAAATAGACTTTAAATGTAAAACTGTTGTAAGAGACAAAGAAGAACAAAGAAGACTAAAAGAAGCAATCTACAAAAAAGAACAATCATAATATTTATGTACCTAACCAGGGTATCCCAAAATACATGCATGAGGCAAACACCAGCGTAACTAAGGGAAGAAATAGACATCTACACAATCATACTGGGGGACTTCAATACACCACTCTCAGCAATAGAGAGAACATCTCGACAGAAGATCAATAAAGAAACAGAGATCTTGAATAATAAGTTAAAGGAACTAGACCTAATGGACATATACAGCAACATATACATTTCTTCTTAAGTCCTCATAGGTCATTCTCCAGGATATACCACATGTTAGGTCATAGAACAAGTCTCAATGAATTTAGAAAGACAAATTATACAAAGCACTATCTCTGACCACAATGGAATGAAGCTGGAAACCAATAATAGGCAGAGAATTAGAAAATTCACAAATATTTAAGGACTGGAAAATTCACAAATATTTGGAAGTTAAGCAACACACTCTTAAAACAATCAGTGGGTCAAGGAGGAAATTGACAGAGAAATCAGTAAATATCTTAAAGTGAATGAAAACAAGAGCATAACATATCAAAACTTATGGGATGGGAAGTGGATGTAGCTCAAGTGGTTGAGTGCCTGCTTCCCATGTACAAGGTCCCAGGTTCAATCTCCGGTACCTCCTAAAAAACAAACAAAGGAAAAAAAAAACTCTCATTGAGGAACACATGTAGCTCAGTGGTTGAGCACCTGCTTCCCATGTACAAGGTCCTGGGTTCAGTCGCCAGTACCTCCAAAAACAAAACAACAGCATTTTTTACAGAAATGGAAACCAACTGCCAAATTTATATGGAAGGGTAAGGGGCCCCAAATAGCCAAAAACATCTTGCAAAAGAAAAACGAAGTTAGAAGATTCATGCTACCTGACATTAAAGCTTACTACAGGGAAGCGGATGTGGCTCAATCGATAGGGCTCCCATTTACCATATGGGAGGCCCTGGGTTTGATTCCCGGGGCCTCCTGGTGAAGGCAAGCCAGCCCGTGCGGTGCGGTGAGCTGATGCAGCAGGACGACCCAACAAAGGGAGACAAGCAGACACAGAAAAACACACAGCAAATGGACACAGCGAGCACAAGCAGCAGGGGGGGATAAATAAATAAATAGAATCTTTAAAAAAAATAAAATAAAATAAAGCTTACATTTTTATGTAACATTTATGTAATCTAAGTATCTTTTTAAAAAAATAAAAAAGTATATTTTTAAAAAAAGCATACTACAAAGCTACAGTGGTCAGAACTGCATGGTATGGGCACAGGATAGACATATTGACCAATGGAATCTAATTGACAATTGAGAAAAAGACCTGCCATCTACAGCCAACTGATATTTGACCAGGCTGCCAAGTCCACTCAACTAGGACAGAATAGTCTCTTTAATAAATGGTGCTGGGAGATGGATATCCATATCCAAAAGAATGAAAGAGGATGCCTATCTCATATGCTATACAAAAATTAAGTCAAGGGAAGCGGGAGTGGCTCACTCGATAGAGCCCCCGTTTACCATATGGGAGGCCCCGGGTTCGCTTCCCGGGGCCTCCTTGTGAGGGCAGGCTGGCCCGCGCAGCCTAGTGGGCTGATGCAGCAAGCCCTCACAACAGGAAGCGGGTGTGGCTCAACCGACAGAGCCCCCGTTTACCATGTGTGAGGCCCCGGGTTCGCTTCCCGGGGCCTCCTTGTGAGGGCAGGCTGGCCCGCGCGGTGCGAGGGGCTGATGCAGTGGGACCTCACAGCAAGGGGAAGATATGCAGACACGGAGAAGACACACAGCGAATGGACACAGCAGGCACAAGCAGCAAGGGGGGGATAAATAAATAAATAAATAAATTAATTAATTTAAAAAAATCAATAAAAAAAATTAAGTCAAGATAGATCAAAGACCTAAATATAAGAGCCAGGACCATAAAGTTCCTAAAAGATAATATAGGAAAGCATCTATGTGATCTTGTGGCTGGCAATGGTTTCACGAATTATATACCCAAAGCGCAAGCAAAGAAAGAAAAAAATAGATAAATGAGACCTCCTCAAAACTGAAAATGTTTGTGCTTCAAAGGAGTTTGTCAGGAAAGTGAAGGAGCTTGTCAGGCAAGTGAAAACACAGCTTATTCAATGAGGGAAAATATTTGGAAACCACATTATCTGATAAAGGCCTAATAACCAGCATATATAAAGAAACTCTACAACTCAATAATAAAAAGACAAACAACCCATCTAAAAAATGGGCAAGAGACTTGAACAGACTTTTCCGAAGAGGAAATATGGATGGCTGAAAAGCACATGAAAAGATGCTATTAGGGTAATGCAAATCAAAACTACAATGAGATATCATTTCACATCTACAGGACTGGCTGTTATTTAATAAACAGAAAGCTACAAATGTTAGAGAGAATGTGGAGAAAAAGGAATACTCATTCACTGCTGGTGGGAATGTAGAATGTTGCAGCTACTGTGGAGGACAGTTTGGCAGTTCCTCAGTAAGCTAAGTATAGAAATGCCATATGATCCAGCAATCTCACTAGTAGGTATATACCCAGAACTGAAAGTAGGGACACATATATGCACACCAATGTTCACAGCAGCATTATTCACAATTGCCAAAAGATGGAAGCAATCCAGGTATATCAGCAGATGAATGGAAACAAAATGTAATATATACATACAATGGAGTATTATTCAGCTATAAAAAGGAATGAAGTATTGAAATACGTGACAACATGGGTGAAACTTATGTTGAGTGAAATAAGCCAGACACAAAAAGGACAGGTATTGCATGATCTTACTGATATGAACTAAGGATAGTGAGCAGACTCATGGAGGTAGAGTCTGGAAGACAGGTTACCAGGAGATAGGAGTAGAGATTGCTGAGCTGATGCTTAATCTGTGCAGAATTTATAATTAGGTTGATTTATCGGTTTAGAAATGGATGGAGGTGATGGTGGTATAGCAATATGAGTGTAATTAACAGCACTGAAGTTCGAGTATGAAAGTAGTTGAAAGGGGAAATTTGGGACTGTCCATGATGCTAGAAGGAAAGCTAGAGGCTAAAACAGGCGATTATATAACTCGGTGAACTCTGGGGTGGGCAAGGATCATGGTTAAGAATATAAATCTAAGAATGCTCTTTCAGAATCTATAACAAAGGTACATTACTAGTACAGGGTGTTGATAGTGGGGTGATATATGGGGAAAAATGCACCTGAAGCACACTTCTATGGGATATGAATGTATTCGTGTTGTCATGGGTATGTTTTTCTTAGTAGATAGAGGACTACATGGCAGCTAACAAAATATTAAACTACCATCCTGGGGAAGTCCTGCTACTTTCTCAAATAAAATGGCAAAAACCTCTGGACTATATAAGCCATGCCTAACAAAAGAAAACAGGCCAATAGGCCAAGCCCTCGATCTTAGTGCTTGTACATATGAACCTTATTCCTGTAAAAATGAAACTTAGCCTAATTATAATTAATGCCTAAGAGTTACCTCCTGAAAACCTCCTTGTTACTCAAATGTGGCCTCTCTATAAATGAAACTCAGCAAATTAACTCACTACCTTCACCCCAACATGGGACATGACTCCTGGGGATGGGCTTCCCAGGCACTGAGGGATTACTACCAAGTGCTAACTAGTGATACATTTGGAAAAAGACCTTGATCAAAAGGGGGAAACATGAAATAAAAGAGTTTTTATGGCTAAGAGATTTCAAAGTGAGTCAGGAGGTCATTCCAGAGGTGATACGTATGCAGGTCTCAGGCAGATTTCACTTAACTGCCACAGTAAACAAATCCTCAAACAAGAGTGCTCTAAGGACATCCAGATACAAAAGGCACAGTACTTAGCCTCATGAAATCAACGCCCCCTTGGCAGGCCCTATTTGGGAATATAAAATAATCTACTTCCCCAATATAACATAGTAATACTCATTTATAATTCTCCTACTCAGGATTCTTCTACTTTTTATTTAAACCTATAATTCTCAATATACTCACTAACTATATCTCTCAGAGACTTAAATCTGATGGACACATGACATACATTTGTCAAAGCCTATAAAACTAATGTAAATTATAGACTTTGGTTAGTAGCAATGCTTCAATACTGATTCATCAATTGTAACAAATGTACCACACTAATATAAGATATTAATAATAGGGGAAGCTATGTATGTATGTGTGTGTGTGTGGAGGGGATTATATGGGAATTCTCTATACTTTCAGCGTAATTTTTCTGTAAATCTATAACTTCCCTAAAAATAAAGTTTATCATTAAAATATATATATATATATATTCCTTCTAAGATAAACCTATACTTTCTAGAAACTTTTGATTAAATCATTACTTATGAAAAGCTTTTCTTCCGCTTGCAATAACAAGCTTTCCTCAAAGATTAGAATGAATTTTGGACTAAATGCAGATTACCACTGAAACAAGACAAACATCTTATTTGTCAGATAGTGCCCAGTTAGCACTTTTATATGATATAACAGTCATTTAAAAATTAAACATGGACAATTATTATATGGAACTATGATATGGATAGGTATGGAAATTTCTAAAGAAATAAGACAAACCAAAAATAATTTCTTTTTCTTGAAAATGAAAGTAAAACCTGTCATTTGAATACTATTGCTTAAGCAAAGACATGGTAAATAGTTAAAAATATTTACAGAATAAAAATGTAAAGATTTTACCTCCTACATCTATGAAGTGTTTTGCAGCCAAGCCAGAACGTGGAGCTGAAAAAAAAAAAAGGAGAAATTGGCTGTTTTTAGGGGGGTGGGGGTGGGGCCACATTATTGGATATAACTGACATAATTTAAGCACACCATTCTCATCTCCTATAATATGTATATCTTCATATTAACTTTAGCAGATGATTCTGAGTTATAGTTATCCTACTATATAGCCAGAGTAAGAAAAAGAATGGCTTAGAAAAATGTATTAAACTAAAAAAAGACCTATAGTTAACTCAAAACCAACTTAAACCATTTCAACATGACTTTAGTCATTTGAGGATCTGTGGCATTACAGAAGTGGGAGCTAGAATGAACCGTAAGGTTAGCAAGTGTGAACAATCATGGACAACTCTTTCAAGAAGTTTGGCCACAAAGGTGAAGAATGAAGGGATTGTAGTTGGCAGGAACACAGGACTAGGAAGTAGGAAGACTTTTGTTTTAAGTCTTTAAGAGAGATCTGAACATGTCGCAATGTGGATGGGAAGAAGGTACAGAGGGAGATAGCAAAAAAACTAACTAAACAGCAGCAGAGTTTAGCCTAGAAGTTGGGACTTCTACTTATCATTCAGATGCCAAAGACATGTCTTTATGAAACAAATGGATCAATGTAGAATAAAAGGCTTAACATCAGCCAAGCAAAATGTCAAAAACTAAACCTCAAAAATTCAATTCCAGAATGCTTGCTATTCTTAAAATGAAAAAAATAAAAAACTAAGCTTGTACCTTATACTTGCTGACAGGCCCATCATTAATTATCTTGACTTCCAATATTTTATTACAGAATAATTTAAATCCTTCAATAAATGCTGCCCATTCCTGCCATGCCCTTTATCTCATTCCATCTCCTGAATGCTCTCCAAAAAATGCAGTCAATGCTGCCAAAAAGAGATGAGGAGAGAGCCAGTTTTGTTATTGGTTTAAAGGGTGAAGTGGTAAAGTATCAGCAGTTCTTAAGCTCATGGTTAACAAGATAGTGGAAGTCTAGGTTCCCCCAGAAGGGGGGGTGCCACAGTTCCATTTGCTCCTTTATGATTACTCTTATGTTAATCAAAAAGTAATTGTGCTCTTAAAAAGAATTTATGAATGCTCTCTCCAGTGACAACCCGCTGACCTGCATTTTGTCCTAGCTCCTCCCATTATGAGGCATTTCCCTCTAACACAATGAGGAGTATCTCTTACCCTAACACACCCCTTGGGAAGATACCCAAACAGGAAAAGGTTAAGTGAGCTGATATACTCTGGAACCAAAAGGGGCCAAAAATTTTACTCTCATTAGTAATGATAAAATGTCATGTGTCATCACCCTAAGCCTTTTTCTATTTTCTCATAAATAAAAAATATTAACCACTCATCCACTATTTTCACAAAGAAATTTGGCCTCATATGAGATCTGATCCTAGAAGGAGGGAGTTAGCAGTAATAGTGGGAAAAGCTCCAGTTAATAAAAATCACCTATATTTTCAGTTTTTCTCACAGTGAAGTGTTGTAAGAACAACCTCCTGGGCTAATGTGAACATCCCTAAAGCTCAAATAAGGAGTCAGAAATAAAAGACAAAAAGAGATCAAAGCAGAACACTTGTAAATGAAAGCTTTCAAATGGCTGCATTTGCCATGCTAGGTGGCTTGTCTTTTTAGGAAACTGGACAAGCTATTTCCCTTCTTTCATTTTACCCTCAATTGAAATTAAGATGATAGAAAATACCACAAAGGATGAGTTTGACAAATAGTTACCTGTTTCTTAAATCACTTACCTACTCTTCCATAACATCCAGAAGGAAGGGCTATCTGAATGTCTGTTTTTACAAGGGCTTTCTCCATGGGTGGTACTGTATAATCATAGGCACTAAGAAGATAGTGAAAGAAAAAAAAAAACACAGCATTTATTCATAAAATTGCTTTTACATTTTTTTTTCTTGTGACCAAGCATATAGACTCACCTTAACAATATTTTGTTAATCATAAACTAATTCATATAATCTTAGATTTTTATAACCAGTCTTGCTCATAGTTCACAGCACTAAATTTCCCATTTACCTTTGGAAAAAAAGTCTATGAAAAGTGCTAAAGGATGCTATGCACCAGGCCGGTGAAATACTAGAGCCTTACCTTCCTTGCTTCTCTCTAGGGTCAATGGTGCTGCAGCATGCTGTGTGTAGGGCATACATACCAAGTGGAGCAACGATTACCAGAGTGATGTAAGTAGAACTTAAACACAATTGGCATTACGGTCTGCTCCCAGGGAGAGATAACATGTATGGTATTGCAAACCTGGAGCTTAGATCTATTAATTGCAGCTCAAAGAGGAATTTGTACATTGATTAGTATTAAGTACTGTACCTATATGCCTGGTGAATATATCTTTTCTATTCTAGATCATATGCAGAGGGATATTGAACATATTAAAAGTCCTGGTAAACTTAATTCACTTTTTTTTCCCATTGTATTTATTTTTTAATATATTTTTTATTTATTTTTAAAAGATACTTAGATTACATAAATTGTTACATAAAAAATATAAGGGATTCTCATAAGGAGTTAATGAACGTGACTATAAAATAAAGGAATAGCTCTCTTAAATACTGTCTTTATTTTATTTGCCATATGCTTGTCTTGTTGCCTATGCTGTCTTTGTGAGTTTATGTCTAGGGCAGTGCCTCTCTTTATACCTCTTCTGAACATAACCACTGCTGTGGGAAGTGGAGTTGGCAGTTTATGTCCAAACCCAGCAGGTCTATCACAATCTCTTCCTAGAATTAACCAACAGTATAAAAGAACTCAAGAAGAATGCTGTTTCCCATCAACTTTGGGAGGATGCAGCCTCTGAAGGCACCTCGCCTTTCTCACTCATAGTCTAGTATGCCATGGCTGGCCCCCTTTTTGGGCCTGCTTACCACCATCCTCTATCTTTTTAGTGGGACCATGTATCTTCAAAATTCTAATTAAGTTTACTTCTCACAGAACTAATGCCTTATTAGTCATGCAGGGATTTCATCCAGTTCCAATCAGGGTGCCGGACACATCTTCCCTCAACCTCAATAGCCAGAGAGGTTTAAAGGGACTACAGCCCTAACTAGCAGGAAGAAATCACAGAAGAATGACCATCGCCCCTCAGCATCCCCTTAATAAGGGCCTGAACTCTCTGAAGGGGGAGTTGAGGCAGGTTAATATAGTGAAAGGGGGAAGGCGGCTGACCCGGAAGACAACATGGCTGGCAGACAACATGGCCGTGAGACCCTGCTGAGACCTTGACCTCGACCTTGAGGTCCCAGTTGGGACTCTTTCAGGGACTGAGGGGAGGCCCTGGATATTCCAAACAGGCCTCACCATTGGTGGAGTAACCAGTAACAGCTGGGGCCCCTTTCCTTAGCATTAGCAAGGAGAGGAATAATTAATAGTTTAAAAGATGACACACAAGCCAAAACTTGCTCTTTCTGCCTAGAGGAGCCCGCACCAAATCTCGGTGCATATCTCTCTCCTTTTCTCCCATTTCTCAGCAAGCTGTTCTTTTCTCCCATTTCGCAACAAATTCTTTTTACTGGCATAACCACACACACACAAAAAGTCAATGAAAAGGTAGAGGTAGATGCTTACTTCTAATTTATTATTAAAATTATGACAGCTTTAGCGATAGTAATTCATGAATTTTTTTGGTGGCAGGAGAAAGGAGATATCAACAAATAAATGTATTCTCTCAAGTTTGTTGGGGGAGGTGAAGGTACATATAAGCAGAAAGGTGGGCCTTTAAAAGGCATATGCTTCACTAACATAGTATCAAAAGAGAAAGAAGGATCAATAGAAAAGGGTAGGGAA
>JAQZBX010073397.1:0-14927 GCA_029593785.1 Cabassous unicinctus | reverse complement strand
AGGGCTATAAATTTCCCTCTCAGCACTGCCTTTGCTGTATTCCAGAGATATAGATATGTTGTGTTCTCATTTCCCCTTGTGGGACACCAATAATGTGTATGTTTGTGCGTTTCATGTTGCAATTCACTTCCCTGAGATTTCTTTCCTTCAGATTGGTTTGAGGTTAGTTTGCTGTTCTTTTTCTAGTTCTTCCGGTTGTACAGTTATGTCTTTGATTTTGCAATGTTGTAAAAGTCTATTATAGAAAATTAATCATTAAAGTTGAAAGATCTCTAGTTTCTAAAATAGAGATTGGATAAAAAAGTAGAAAACATGACAAAATATAATTCAAGCATTAAATGTTCTTCAAGAACATGAAATAATATGTAACTGCTGCTCATAAAATATTTAGAAAAAAACAGTACAAGTAACAAAAATGTGCACACACACAATTTAATCACAGCTAAATAGGAAAATAGCTAAATAGCTAAATAGGAAAAAAAAATAAGGCTTCTGTGTTAGGTTGAATTATTTGTCAATTTACACATTCTTAAACTTAAGCTACATTCCTGTTGGTGTGAACCCATTGTAAATAGGACCTGTTGAAGATGATTTATATATCTGTGTTTACATCAATATTAAATTGTCTTGATTACTACAGCTTTACAGTGCATTTGAAATTTGATGCATAAATTCTCCAACACAGTTTTTCTTTTTAAAATTGATTCGCCTACTCTAGGCCTTTTATGTTTTCATAAAAATTTTAAGCAGTTTATAATTTCAATAAAAATACCCACTGAGATTTTGATAGTGATTTCATTAATCCTACAAATGAATATTGGAGAATTGCCATCTTAACCATATTGAGTGCCCAAATCAATGAATACAGAAAATTTCTCCATTTAATTAGAACTTCTTAAATTTTCTCAGCAATATTTTATTGTATTCTGTGTATAAAACTTATACTTCTTTTAATACATTTATTTGTAAAATATTTTAATGCTATTTAAGTGAAATTGTTTTATATTTTAATTTCCTGTTTAGAATTTCTTTTGTTGGTATATAGAAACAGGATTGATTTTCATATACTGATCTTGTTTCTTTAGAGTGATTGTGTGTGCATGTATTTTGTACTCTTTAAAATTATTTTAAGTACAGGATTATGTAATCTGCAGACAAAGACTGTTTCCTTTCCAATATGGAGCCCATTAATGTTGTTTTCTTGCCATATTTTGTCTAAAACTTCTACTAAAATTCAAATAGAGGTGATGAGAGGAGGCATAGTTGCCTTGTATCTGATTTTAAGGAGGGGAAAGAATTCAATCTTTTTCTGCTTTATGATAGATGTAAGTTTTACTTAAATGTCCTTTATCAGTTTAGAAAGTTTCTATTCCTAGTTTGTTGAGGTTTAAATTGTTTCAACCAACCTATGAAAGGCATGGGTTAGGGTGGCCTTAAGACCAAGGAACACATCAGGCAAATAGACATGAGCTTTATTGGGACTTACATACTGGAGAGGTTTTTTGATGGTGACCAATTGAAAAATGAAGTTAGCTCTCTGCAAAGAAGCAAGAAAGGGAGGGGGAATATAAGGGGTCGCAGGACAAATTCATTCCATAGGGTATGAGAACAGAGCTTTTGAAAAAGTTACATGAGGTGCACAAACGGGTTGTTTGGTTATGTTGTCGCAGGAAGGGAGTACACTGCCTTGAGAAGATAAAAGTTTGCACTAGGCCTCTTACTTTTAAACTAGTGAGTGTCCAGGTTAGGCCAGATGGCTATGTGCTTCAGGTTCTGTTTCATTTTGGGGGGGGTGAGGGGGGGACGGCACATCCTGATCTCTTGGATCCTGCAATTATGAATGCATGCTGTATTTTGTCAAATGATTTTTGTTTCTTAATCTGATCACATGTTTTTTTAATCCTTTATTCTATTCATATGGAATATTCCATTGAGTTTCAGATGGTAAATTAACTTTGTATTCATGAGATAAATCCCACGAGGTTGTGACATATACTCCCTTATATAGTTGAATTTTGCTTGCTAATATTTTGTTAAGGATTTTGCCATGTATGCTCATGAGAGCTATTGATCCTTGTTTTCTTTTCTTTAATGTCTTTTAGTTTGAAATAAGAATAATACTGGCTTCATAGAATTAGATGGGAAGGGTTCCCTCCTCTGTGGTTTTCTGAAAGTACTTTTGAAGTATTGGTATTACTTCTTGTTAAAATATTTAAAAGTCTCCATCAAGGAAGCCATTTGGCTTGAGCTTCTGTTTGAGAAAAGGTTTTTAATTATTTGTTGAATATATTTACTTGTTAGAGATCTATTCAGATTTTCTATTTCTTAAGTTATTTCTGATAATTATGTCAGTCTAATTTTGTCAATGTCATCTAAATTTAATTTGCTAACATATGTGTTCGTAATATTCTCATATTCCTTTTGATATCATAGGTGGGTACTGATATTCTTTCCTTTATTGTTGAGTTAAAAAAGGCAGGCCTAGGGTTTGCATTTGAAGCAACCATTTGTGTGGACCACAAGAAACCTGTGTCCCCAAAGAACTTAAGACTTGATATTATTATGGTGCTTGCTTCCTTCCAAGAATGAGCTGAAGCCTCAACATTTGATTTTTAAAAGCTGCCTACTCAAGGCCTACCTCCTCCCCCTTCTTCAAGCCTAACCAGGGTAGGACTTCCTATGTTACAGGCCTGCTGTTTGGGGTTTGGGCGGCATGTCCTCTGCCTGTGACTTCTCATTTTCCTATGTTTACACTGAGGATTCGGAGGAGAGGGCAGGCAGGCAAAGTCAAGGAGAATGACTCCTGTCCACCCTCTTTACTGATTGCAGTATTGCTAGAGCCATTTAATTCAATAAATACTTCAACAGTGGAAAAAAAATGACCTTTAGGCCATCACTTCTCTCTTATTTCCTGGTCAGTCTAGCAAAGGTTTTGTTATCTTTGTTGATATTTTCAAAGAAATAACTTGTGGTGTCATTGCCTTCTTTATATTGTTTTCTGTTTTCTATTTCATTGATTTCCCCTGTAGATTTTAGTATTTCCTTCTTTCTGCTTGTTTTGTGTTTAGCTTGCTCTTTTCCTAGTTTTTTAAAGTAGAAGAATTTTAGACCTTCCTTTTCTGATATGGACATCTAAAGCTATAAATTAACCTCTAAACACTTCTTTAGCTTTATCCTATTAATTTTGATATTGGCATTTTTGGTGTTGATTTTGGTTTGACCTCTGGTTTATTTAGAATTATATTGTTTCCAAATATTAGCAGTTCCCATAATTCTTTGTTGTAAGACACTAACTTAACTTTGGAGTCAAAGAGCAATATTTGCTTTGTAGGATTTCAAGCTTCTAAAATTTTTTAAATGTGCTTTCCCCCTACCTCCAGCAAGGTGTATATCTGGCTAAATGTTCCATTTGTATTTGAAAAGAATGTGTATTCTGCAGTGTTTGGATGATGTGTTTAATAAATGTGGATTAGCTTAAGTAGTTCATAATGTTGTTTAGGGGTTCTACATCTTTGCTGATATTCTGTCTAGTCATTTTTACCAATTATTGATAGTGAGCCATTGAAATCCCCAACTATTTTTGTTGTCTCTTGTGGCAGATTATGTTTTGAACTAACATATTCCTGTGGGGCATTTTGGTTTGACTATGTCAGTGAAGCGTGAGCCACCTTGGGTCTCTGTCCTTTTCCTGGGTCTGATATAACTGGAGACACCAAGAAAGAGAGAGCTCCACCATGTTTGATCCTGCTATGTAAGAGAAAGAGGCTCAAAGACCTGAGGCCCAGGAAGGAGGCCCAGTAAGATACAAGCCCTATGCCAGGTTTGCCTACAGCTACAGAAAGGTGGAGACCTTGGCAGAGATCAGTTGCCATCTTGGTTCACCACGTGGAAGCTGACTCTGGTGAGAAAGTACCTCTTATGGTGCCTGGAGTTGGGCTTTTCTTGGCCTTGGAACTGTATGTTTTTACCCCAAATAAATCCCCTTTTTAAAAGCCAACCCAATTCTGATACTTTGCATTGGCAGCCTTTTGGCAAACTAAAACCTCTATTTCTCCTTTCAATTTTCAGTTTTTGTTTCATGTAATTTGGAACTATTTTGTTGGTAACTATATATTTATAATTGTTATATGTTCCTGATATATCTTTAATCACTGTGAAGGGTTTCACTTTATCTCTAGTGATATTGTTTGTTATAATGCCTATTTTATCTGATATTAATATAGCCTCTCCAGGTCTTTTATGGTTATTTGTATGGTATATCTTATTCAACCACTTTACTTTTAATCTATTTATATTTTTGAATCTAATGTTAACTTGTTAGAGAAAGTAACTGTTTATTTCTTGTTATTTTATCAGTTCTGATACTCACTATGAGTGATTTCCAATTATCATTTTTGCAAGTCTCTGAACTTGGTTGTCTTTATTCAGAAATGATTATATTCAGATTCCTGACATATTCTAACCTAGCTTAACTGATAACCTATGTATAGAATCTTTGAGAAATGTCATATATATATATATGACATATATATATATATGTATATGATATATATATATATATATATAAATATATAAATATAAAGTAATACAATTACCTAGTGAGCTTTTATTATGTCAGCTGTTTAGCATGCTCTTTCTTCTGAAGGCAAATTTACATGTGTAATTGTAATCAAAAGATTCTTTGGTATGAGTAGGTAATTAGAACAGAGAAAACTAAGTAATTGATTAGTCATTAATTTGATTAGGTTGTAAGAGCCTAATAACACTTTCACCACTTGATGATTATACTCGACAGGGTAATACTCGACATGGTAAATCTAAATACCCAAGACAATCAGTCACGTTCACTGGACACTAGAGACATATTGACAATTCTTTCTCTTTGATTGTATTAGATCTTTAATATGGTTTATATGCGTGCAGGATTAACCATATCTGCATATTTACAAAGTCATCTCATATACACACATTTACAAATCTTTTCTTAGTGTAGGCTATTTCTCTAGATCATTCCATTATAAGAGGGTGGTAGACTATCAAATGATATTAAGACCAGTATAATGAACATCTTCATTGATGTTTTGTTAACATTCTAGATAAAAATTAAGAGATGGATATACCATTACTTTTTTCCAACACTTTCTGGATAAAACTCATGCTAATTTTGATATAGTACTTTTATATTTAACAGAAAGCTTAAGTTACTGTAAATTTGAGTAATTATGTATTTAATTTTATGTAATATTAATTTAATTTTAATAACATACATAAGATTAAATAGATAATTAAGAAAATAATTTTTGTTAGTAAAAAAAAATACATTAAAAATTTAAAAGATAATGAAAAGTATAGCAATAGGAAGAATTTTTCTTTCCCCTAAATATTTAAGTGATATCTAAACAAAGGTAACCCAATTGAACACCCCTACTTCTGTTACCTATTTTCATAGTTTCATGAATTATAGGAATGCGTATATACAGACTCCCGACCTTTAGAATAGCACTTATATTTGCATATTTTAATTTTAATATTATAAACAAGAGGTTATAAATTGGTAAGTCAGGGGTGAAATGGGCACATAAATTGTTTTCTTAAGCTTTTACAGCAATTTAAAATAAGTATGTGTAAGAGAAACATTTAAAACATGAGAGATTTCACCTAAATTTTTTGATTCCAGTACTACCAAGAAATAGAAGTTTTAATAGTCACAATCTAATGTCACATTGGCTACTGATGAAGGTGAGAAGCTGCGGATGGAGACACAGTCCCCTTCTGTTTTCACTAAAAAGAAGTCTGCATCAGTAACAAATATCTTTGCATTTTTGTGTAGGTTTTTAGAATTCTAGAGAAAGGTTTTTAATGTGTCTGTATCTCTGTATTAAATAGAAACTTGAAGATTAACTCATAGGAGTATAATTTTCAGAAATGAAGAAAGGACAAAGAGACAGGAAGATGGAGGGTCATGTAGCCTTCATGGCATTTAACTTTAGTCTAGCCTTAGATCAGTGTTCTCTACCTGGTCTTTAAGCTTCTAAAGGTAGCAATTGAGTTGGTTAGATCTCAAGTAGTCATGAAATTAGTGTGCACATTCACATGGTTACATGATTTTCTGGACAATTTTAACACAGTAAAATCCCATACATTTGCTTTTATTTTCTGTGTGTTTTAGTAAATGAAATCTAAGTCTGAATGTTTTGGATCACTGCCCTCAAAACCTGCTTCACTTTTGCATATGTGCACAGGACTGCTCTTGTGTTCATATGGAATGCCCAGAGTCGCATTTGCTGGTTCTTCTGAAATTCAATGAAAGCACAAAATCATTGCATTTATATCACATAGGGCAATTAACACTGAGTTTTGTTAAGCAAGACATTCTTAGGTGCATTGGAACTCAATGTGTTCTTGAAAATAATTGAAATGTTTTTTGTAGTAAGAAGTCTACACTGGGGCCACTTTCACATGGGCCCAGATTTATTTAAACGGGATTTCCCTGTTAGCAAGGCAAATGTGCCTCGACTCAATTACATAGGACAAAGATTAGAAGGCTCCAGAGGGAAGAATCCCAGCTTAAAAATCCCAAGCAGCTTTCCCCATCATGACCCATATTCAATACCCTGGAATTGTTTCACTCAGCTTGATTGTTGCTAGGCAACAAATAGGAGATAGGGGTTAAGCTTCTAGAATCACTTACACATTAATTATAAGTGAGGAACTTTATAATTATGTAAGTTTTAATAATGAAGGGTATTACATATGTTGCCACAGTATGCCTTACAAATCATTTTTCCCACCCAAGAAGAGAAAGACCTTCTGTGTTGCTTGTCATGGAAGAATGACATTTCATTAGCATTTAGAAGTACCAAGGGAATAGGTTTTAAGAGAAACAATTAGGTGTTTTATAGCTATCTTTCATTCTCAAAGGTTTTCTTTCCTAATTGCTATATTGACTTTGCAGTCTTTGAAGTATGGAAGCTAACAATAGCATAAGTTGTTAAGTTTCCTAGTTGGGAAGCTGCTGAAGTGTTTTGATGATTGCCAAAGACGTTTAATGCAAAGGCATTAAAGAACATTAAATGCAAAAAAAAAATTAAATACCAATTTTTGTTCTCTTTGCTTCCACATTGTATCAGAATTTATTTTTTCTACCAAGAAAAAGCAATATTCTAAAATCATAAAGCATCACCAGCCACATCTCTCAAAACTCTTACACTACCAGCTATAGTGACTCTCCTGTGTGAAGCTAAGTTGTTAGATGGCTTTTCTTTTTTTCTAAATGGAAAACTTTGGGACATGTGTTAGCTTTAGCAAATAACCTTTTCTCCCTCTTGTAGCATGCCAATCTCTGGCCAGTGAAAATGGACTCTAGCAAACCTGAAATGGCCTGAGCAGCAGGCCACCAAAAACCTTTTTTGTTTATTCAGACTACAAAAATTTAATTCCATTGATTGTACAGTGTGGGCCTATCAGTCAGCTAAACCTGGATATGAATGATTTTAGCTGCACTAGGGTCTATTAACTAAAGTAATTTAGGGGACCTGCCTCAATAAAAGTTCATTCATACTTCACAGCATATAAAACTTTGGGGAAACTGCATAGTAGGGTGGAAAGAATATGCATTTTGGATTCAAATAGCTATGAGTCTGATTCCAAGCTCTGGCACTTGATGTCTTTATGATCATGGCTCAGTATTTCACTGTTTCTTAGTATCCATTTACTTACATTTAAAATGTGGTAGGGGGCAAGAGAAGAGGGAGGGATATTAACCTAACTCAGGAGGTACCTTTCCTCACAAGACACACACATTACTCTTTATTTTTCTTCATACCACTTATTATCAACTGCCATCTATCTATCTATCTATCTATCTATCTATCTATCTATCTATCTATCTATCTATCTCTATCTAAAGAGGTGCATGCCTTGCTTTACACAGAAGTCGAGGACTGTGAAAATGACTATAAGCTGAAACCATACAAAGTGATTTAACAAGAGGAATAATTATGATTTTTCCATGAACATTCAAAATTTTCGTCAAAACATTAATCTCTTACTGTTGGTTATAAATGCGTGGAGAAATTTTAAAAATAGGGAAACTAATACTTATTTAGTACACTGTGATTAAAAACATTCGAAATATTGAGATTTAGTGTTTCATTTCTTTGTTAAAAAAACTCAGCAAGATAGTTTGAACAGTGGTTGCCTTCTCTCATCTTATATGTAACAAGAGAGGGTGCTACTTTTTAAGTTTATATTGGCAGCTTCCGATGTTTTATCCTTTGTGCTTTCAAAGTCGTGAAATATCTCCAAGAATTCCTTTAGTGTGAATTTTTTTTTGCCAGTGTCACTTCCTACTTTTCATCATAACAGCTTTTCTCATTTATGCCAATAAGTTTGCCTTCACAATGTCACTCAGGGAACAAATCTAGAGTCTCTAATGGTGGCAGTGCCAATCATCCAACATTCAACTATTTCTTCAATAAATCTATTTATTTACATTTCTCTTCAGTGTTATCACTTTTCTTTGCTGCGCTTTCATCTTTGCTAGTTCCTTCACTAAATTGCCCATTTTGTGAAATGTCACATGGGTTTATCATTGGGAGACAAGGAGGTACTATCTTTCATATCAAACATCAACAGATAGCAACAATTTACTATCAGTGCATGAAATGAACATCTGATGTGCAGTGACCAATCACCTTTAGACTCTGGAAGAAGTAACGTGCTTGGCATCTGCGCCTCTCTTATTTATGGAGTTACATGTGGACTGAAGTGCTAGCAGTTGAGTTTGTATTTTTTGAAGTTACTCAATATTCTACTATGGTAACTGAAACTTGAACCATTTTGCTGAGGGACTTGTGTTAAACACTGGTAACTGAAATTTGTGCATGACACTCCAGTTTGAAGCAAGGACTCAGTGTGTGTGTGTGTGTGTGTGTGTCTATGTGTGTGTGTATCTTTCTTTTTCTCCATGAGAGAGCTTGGACTTTGTCTATTATTTTTCTCTGCTGTCTCCCCAGCACTCAGAACAATGCTCGACTCAGCTACTCATTAAATGCTGGATAACCTAGTGTTTACTTAATGCCTCTCAACTGAAAAAGAGGTGAATTTATCAAAATGAATTAAGCACCCAGTGTGCTCTAAATGTATACTTGGCACAAAGTAATTTTGTGAGGGAGGATAGAATTTAGTTCCCTGAAATAGTCTAATGGTACAGCTTAAGGGCTTGTGCTTTACAGTCACAGAGATCCAAGTGTGACTCTTGGCTTAGTTTCCTTACCTTAGGTAAATTATTTAACATTCCAGGCTTTGGTTTCTTTATCTGTAAAAGACAAGCAACTATGCTCTCACTTAATTAAATTATGTGATGTTTAAGAGAAATTATGTATGCAAAATGCTTAGACTAGTGCTTGGTACTTAGTAAGCATCCAAAATATTTTCGTTATTATGAGGTTTTTTTTGTTTTGCAGCAATTTAATTTAATAAAATTATAAGAGCAGAAAGTTATATTTTCAAAGTACCAAAGCCTACAACTGGTTCTTAGAGCAGAGACCTAGGGATCATGAGCTTAGGGGGTGGCTTTGCTGGGCAGAGACTGACCCCTCTCTCCCTTAGCAAAACGCCAGCTTTCACTCCTTCAGGATACCAGCATCCGGAGCTTTACCATACTTGTGCTTTTCTCACCACAGTAAGAACTGCAGGTCTCTGGGAGAGTATCTGAGGGTAGGTATTCAAGGTAAGTGACAAGCACAGGTGAGATGATGGTGGGCAGGGCCAAACAGGTAGGGTAAACCAAGGGATTTTGAAAGGGGAGGGTCCTTGGAAAGTGCTTCTGCCTTCATGCGCCTCTAAACCCTACTGAAATCTGTCATTTCTACCCTCAGAAGAACCTGCCTACTGGAGTATGGGTGACTTATGACTAGGAAAACTGCCTCCCGTCTCCCATCTGTTGCACAGAGCCAGTTTGTGATATTGAGGAAAAAACCTACATATTGCCCCTGAACCAGCCTCTGAGAAGTGAATAAGGGAGAAGAAAAATTAAAAAAACAGATATAATGGACTTAAAAATATAGGAGACAAGAATATATTATATATATATATATATATATATATACACACACATATATACATATATATATATATATCCATTCAGCTGTAGTCACAATGTTTGGATTTTTAAATTCAACTGTAATTTCCCTCAAATGAATTGACTTTGCTGTTGGGATAAAAATCTGAAATTGATCAAATTCCATGTCCTTTCCTTGGAGAAAACATTGTGGACATTTTACAACAGGAAACTATTCATATCTACAGAGAGATCAGAGCTGATGGAGGACTAATTTGAGAACTAAAGTTAAATTAAAAGTTATTCTAAAACCCAAACCAGTTAGAATTATTTAGTATTCATTTTCAAAATATGGCCAGATCCTTAGACTCTCTGTGCCTCAGCTTTTTCATTTGTGAAATGGAGATGGTCTCATAGGGAATTAAAATTGTCTATTGAGGGCAAGGACCAAGCCTTCTTTTCAAAAATGCTTTGCACATACTAGGAGTAGACATGTGGCTGTTGAAGTGACTTTTGTAGAAATTTGACTTAAAAAAAATTGTGGAAAAATTTGGACATAACTTATATTGGATACAACAAAGATATTTTGACAGCCAATTTAAAAATCGGTATAAGTGAGGTTTCTATTATGAGTCCTGTAAATATTTCAATTTCTAAATTGTTTTTTAGTACAATTAACCCAATTTTCACTGCCAGATTTAAAATATTTCTTTAATTTAAAAATACTGTCAGCATAGTACTCTGAATTATATTTTAAGAGATTTATTTCTCAATTAGAGGAAATTACCAAGTTTCTTAAATAATCACTATACCTGTTTTATGCCCCAAAAGTACTATGGTGGAAAATACAGTTAATGTGGAGTTTAAATATCTGAATTCAACTCTTGGTATTGGTTCCACCACAACTAATAGTAACAGAAATCATAACTGCCTTTGAGCCTGTTTCTTTATCATAAAAGCAAGGATAGACTGAGACTCAAAGGATTGGCTCTAGTCTGGTCTCAATCATGAACAAACTTTGTGATATTGTGAAACCGCTTTGTATCTATTGAGCTCAAGTATTTCAAATATGAGATGTATTTGTAAGAATCTTACTAACTCTAGGTTTCTAGAACTGTAATAAGTTTCTTATTAGTTTAAAATATATATATACTTTATTTTTTAGAAGTTACATATTTACCAAAAAATTGAGCAGATAGGATAGAGTTTCCGTATTTGCACACCCTCCTCCTACCACACAGTTTCCCCTATTACTAACATCGTGCATTAGTAGGGTATAATTGTTAAAACTGATGAAACAATATTGATGTTATTGTTACCTAAAGGACATAGTTTACATTAAATTCACTCCTTGTGTTGTTCAGCTTATGGGTTTTGACAAATGCATAATGTATCTACCATTACAGTGTCATACAGAATCATTTCATAGGCCTAAAATCTTCCGTGCTTTACCTATTCATCCCTTCCATTTTCCTTCCTTTTACTGACAACCAATGATCTTTTTGTTTCTGTAGTTTTGCTTTTTCCCTAAACATCATAAATGAATATATACTTGGAATCATACAGTATGTAGCCTTTTTTGGGTTGGCTTCTTTCACTTAGCAATATGCATTTAAGGTTCCTCCATGTCTTTTTGTGGCTTGACAGCAATGTCTTTGCATCACTGAATAATATTCCATTGTATGGCTGCAGCACAGTGTTGTTACTATTTACCTATTGAAGGACATCTTGGGTGCTTCCCGGTATTGACTGCTATAAACATTCATGTGCGAGTTTTTGTATGAACATGGGTTTTCAACCCAGTTGTGAATCTGTGTGTATACACACACATATTTATTTAGTTTGTCTTCTAAACTGGCTGTACCATTTTGTACTCTTACCAGCAATGAAAGCTCCTATTGCTTCACATCCTCATCAGGATTTACTATTATCAGTTTCTTAGATTTTAGTCCTTCTAATAGGTGTAAAGTGGAATTTCATTGTTTTAATCTGCAATTCTGTTATGATATATAAGGTTGAGCATTTTTTTAATGATTATTTGCCATCTACATATCTTCTTTTAAAAGTTGTTTGTTCAGATCTTTTGCCCATTTTTAAATTAGCTTGGTTTGTTGCTTATTATGGAATTTAAAGTCTTTTTGTATATTTTGGATACTAGTCCTTTATCAGACATATGTATTACAATATTCCAATCTGTGACTTGTCTTTTTATTCTCTCAACAGTGTCCTTCGCCAGGAAGTTTTCTATTTTAAAACCTTGTCAATTTTTATTTTATGCATCATTCTTTTGTTATAGAATCTAAAACCTCGTGGCCAAATCAAAGTATCACCTAGATTTTCTCCAGTGCTATCTTCCAGAAATTTTATATATTTGAATTTTAAATTTAGGTTTATGATCCATTTTGAGTTAATTTTATGAAATCTGTAAGTTGCATGTCCAGATTATTATTTTTGCATATGAATATCCAATTCTGGCACCATTTATTGAAAAGGCTATCCTTTCTTCATTGAATTGCCTTTGATTCTTTGTCAAAGATTGGTTGGCTGTATTTTTGTGGGTGTATTTCTGGGCTCTCTGTTCTGTTCCATTGATCTTGTTATTTAGTCTTACACCAATACCATGCTGTCTTGATCACCTTTGTTTTTTAGTAAGTCTTGAAGTTTGGTAGTATCAGTCCTCTGATCTTGTTGTTCTTCAGTATTGTTGGCTAATCTGGGTCTTTTGCCTTTCCATATAAACTTTAGAATCAGTTTGTCAATATCTACAAAATAACTTGCTGGGATTTTAATTGGGAGAGCATTGAATCTACACAGTTGGAAATAATTGACGTCTTAACAATATTGAATCTTCCTAATATGAACATAGAATATCTGTTTAGATCATCAGAGTTTTATAGTTTTCCTCTTCTATATCTTGCACATATTTATGTATCTTGCACATATTTAACATTTATAACTACTTTAAATCCCAATTGTTAATGCTTGTATATAGGAAAGTGATTGAATTTATAGGTTAGCATTTTATCCTGCAACTTTATTGAAATTGCTTATTAGTTCCAGGGAATTTTTTGTCATTTCTTCAGGACTTTCTACATAGACAATCATGTCATCTGCAAACAAAGACAGTTTTGTTTTTTTCTTTCCCAATCTATATAGATTTTATTTCCTTTTCTTGTCTTATTACGTTATCTAGGACTTTGAATACTATGTTGAATAGAAGTGGTGAGAGGAATCTTTCTTGCTTTGTTTCCCATTTTAGAGGAAACATTTAATTTTTCAGCATTAAGTAGATTAGATGTATGATTTTTGTAAATGTTCCCTATCAATTTCATGAAGTTTCTATCTATTCCTAGTTTGCTGAGGATTTTATCATGGATGTGTGTTGGATTTTGTCAAATACTTTTGGTGCTATTATTGATATTGTGAAATAATTTTCCTTCAGTCTGTTGATGTGATAAATTACATGAATTTACTTTCAAATGTTGAACCAGCCTTATGTAAATGGAGTAAATCCTATTGGACATGGTGTATAATTATGTTTATATACTGTTTCATTTGCTTTGCTATTATTTTGTTGAAGAACTTTTAAATCTATGTTCATGAGATATATTGGTATGTAGTTTTCCTTTCTTGTAATGTATTTATCTGGTTTTGATATTAGGATAATGCTAGCCTCATATAATGAGTTAAGAATTATGCCATCTTCCTCTGATATTTGGAAGAGATTGTATAGAATTGATATCATTTCTTTATTAAATGTTTGGTAGAATTTACCATTGATAACATCTGGGCCTGTTGCTTTCTTTTTTGGGGGAAGGCTATTAATTAATTTTTCAATTTTTTAAATAGATGTAGGCTTATTTAGATGACCTATTTTTCCTTGTATAAATTTTGGTAGATTCTGTCTTTTAAGGAATTGGTCTATTTCTTTTAAGTTACCGATTTGTGTACATAGAGTTCATAATATTCCTTTACTATTCTATTTTTTAATATATTTTTATTAGAGAAGTTGTGAACTTACAAAACAATCATTCACATGTGTGGAATTCTCACACAATACCCCTCCACCAACAGACGACATTGTTGTGGAACATTTGTTACAGACTATGAGATAATATCATCAGACTATTAGCACTAACTATGGTCTATAGCATACATTTGGTATATTTTTTCCATACTACCCCTATTATTAACACAGTACATCTTTGGCACTGATACAAGAATATTACAGTACTGCTGTTAACTTTAGTCTATAGGTTATATTAATTGTGTTTTCCCCATGCTTCTCCACATTCTTAACTTTTTAATGTCAATGAATCAATAGTGATGAACCCTATCTTCTCTGTGTTTATCTTGGTTAGCAAGAACGGAGGTTTATCAATTTCATTGACCTTTTCTAAGAACCAATTTTTGGTTTTGTTGATTTTTCTCCATTGATTTCTTTTTTCAATTTCATTTATTCTCCAATTTTTATTGCTTAAGTTTTTCCTGCTTGCTATAGGTTTATATTACTATTTTGTCTCTAATTTCCTAATATGGGAGCTTACATTGTTGGTTTTAGATCTTCTTTTCTCATATATATATATATTTTTTTTCAATACTTTAAAATTTCTTCTAAGCACAATTTTCACTACATCACACAAACTTTGATACTTTATAATTTAATTTTCATTTAATTCAAAATATTTAATGTCTCTTGATTTCTTCCTTTACCCATGTTTGATATAGAAATATGTTGTTTAATCTCCAAATAATTTGGTATTTTCCATATTTCTTTCTGTTCTGGTTTCTAGGTTAATTCTGTTGTGGTCTGAGAGCATACTTTATATGATTTCTATATTTTATTTTATTTATTTATTTATTT
>JAQZBX010073396.1:0-14917 GCA_029593785.1 Cabassous unicinctus | reverse complement strand
TGTAAGCACGTGTAACTCCTAATGAGGCTGATGGAGATAGTACCATGTGAACATTAGTCTTGGAACATGTCTTTTGAACTATAAGAAACGTAAACATTGGTAGGTTGGTTTGTTTGGTGTTTGTTTATTTAGGCTCTGAAGAGGCTTACAGCAGCACATCAATAATGGTAAAATTGAAGTAAAGAGTATAGAAAGACAAGAACAGGATAAATATAGGCATGTTTGAAAAGACCATGGTGTGATTTTATGTAGGCTGCACTATTTTCCCTGCAGCCCCATACAGTCCAGGCACCCACCTAGTAGAGCCTGTTTGACAAGTGACAAAGAGTGGTTGTCATGAACAGGCCAATTGGATGGCAACATTTGGCTTGAAAGTCCACAAGTTTAAACAAGTCCACCTGCACCTGTCAGTAACAAAAGCCTGAGCTGCCATGCATTTATTTCCTCATTTAATAGATCTATTTATTAGATAATATAGAATAGTCTAGAGAGTTATATGTATGTATCAGTCAGCCAAAGGGGTGCTTATGTAAAGTACCAGAAATCTGTTGGCTTTTATAAGGGGTATTTATTTGGGGTAGAAGCTTACAGTTACCAGGCCCTAAAGAGTCCAACTCAAGGTTGCTTTCTCACCAAAGTCAGTTGCCACGTGTTGAAGCAAGATGGCAGATGATCTCTGCCTGGTCCCTCCTTCCTTCTGCCTCTTAAAGCTCCGTGGGCCCAGCTTCTTCTGACCTGAACTGTAGGCTGGCATAGGGCTCATCTCTCTTCCCAGGGCTTTAGCTGTTTGAGCCATCTCCTTTCTGTCTCATGGCAAACTTCTCTCCTCTGGCATCTATGGAGCTCTCTCTCTCTTCCTGTATCTTCTTCTGTGTGTTCTTCTGTGAGTGTCTGTTTATATCAGCCCACCAAGGGGGCAGGGACGCAACCAGAGTCATGCCCTACTTACATGGTCAAATCAAAGCCCTGAGCTTAGTATAATTTAATCAAATACATCTCAGCTGAATCTAATACAATCAAAGGGTATCACACCTAGAGGAATAGATTAGTTTACAAACATAATCTCTCTTTTGGGGATTCATAAATAATCTCAAACTGCTACAATGTACTAATATGACTTACTTTATACACGGGAGGAAAAAAGGGCCTTGTCAGCTATAAATGATAGATACTAATTATATAGGAAGTACAGATTTCAGCAAATCACCACAATTAAAAATCACATTGGTTGGCCTTTGGTCAAATCCTGAGTTCAACTATATTTTCTGCCTTCCAAAAATAATTAAAAATTCTACAGACAATAATAATTTAAACTGAGGGAGTCACTGACTTTTCAAGTGAAATCATTTGAATCTAAACAAAGTTTGCATTAGGTCAAGAAGGGATGAAAAAATTAATTTTCTTTTTTATAAAATAAATGCATCTATTCCACAGTCAATACTATTGTGTAAAGAAACATAAGGAAAGGCTTTGCAAATTAGTCTACCTACCTTTTTGAAATCTCTTAGGGCAGTTGTGCCCTGGATTTCCCACCATCATCTAAATTAGTTGAATGTAGTTTTCACTTGGGATTTGGCAATTCCTAGACGAGGTCTGACATTTTCAACAGTGCTTGAGGACCGCAGCTATGAACTACCTCATTCTTATCTGATTTTATGCTTTTCCCCTTGATTTGCTCATGTTTTCAGATGAGGGGCACTAGTAGGGGCTCTACTTTAACCTTTCAGCCAATCCCAACATCAGCACATACACAAAACAACTTTAACAACACGGACAATGTTTAAAATAATATAACAAACTCAGATCCCCTACTTGCAGCATCACTGAAAAGCCCCATGTATCCCATTTCAATTAGGGACTCTCTTATAAACCTTCACTATCACCTACTGGGACTATATTGAGAAACACATTATGAGGTCCAGACAGGGGGTTTCGAAAGAATATGTAGTTTTCTTCACATAATAATAGTAATAAGGAAAATTCTCATGTATTGAGTATATGCTAAGTGACATATAGAAATTATGATGTCTTCAATCCTCAAATCAGCCTTCCAAATTTGGAGAGGAAAAGAAGAGAGACAGCTTTGTTTGTCTCTCTGTGTGTAGATTTTTTTGATGTTTACATATAGATCTACTAAAGCAGTGTTGTGTTCAGAAGAGCAATAGCCAAAATATCTCAAGATATGAGATTACATGGAGTTCTGATTCCACTGGTCTGGGTTTGTAAAAGCTGGATTTATTTATTCTAAGCCATTTTTTGTTGCTGCTGGTTTTCCTTTTAAACTATAAGAACAAAAGGAGAATTCCAAAGAAAGATTGTTAGGTTGTGCAATCAACCCTCAAACAGCTAATGACAACTAGAATTCTTGGACTCAAGGGTATCTGCTAATAGGAATACAAACCTAAGAGCTTGTGAGGCTCAGGCAAGGACTCCTTGGAGAGAATATTAAGATTTTATACATGCTCAAGTCCTTGTATAGGTAGGATGGGGGTTAGAAATGTCTTTATTTCTTTGTTCAACAGTGTCATCAATGTAGTCTTTAGAATTTATTGCTAATACCGAGGCAGCCACACAAAAAATCAAGTCAGGGTGAAAATGATAATGATTACTGAAATAAGTATTACATGTGTAGGGTATCTTGTCTCCACAGACAAATAGTTATTTATTGCCAAACTCTCATCTCCCTTGACTCAAGGAAAAGAAAAATTGAAGATTGAGTGAGTATTGTCACAGAGGAGGTTTATACTGAGAGAAAACACAGAAACAAAGAGAATATCCTGGTTTTAGTTCCCTAAAACCTAAATTTTTAGGAATCTGGAGAGAATTCCAGACATCAACAAAATTTTTGTGAGTTTGGGGAGAAAAGGGTCCCTTCTTTCATTCCCCCAAACCGAGGCTAGTAAAGGTTTCCTTAAAAGGAATGTTGGGTGTGTGAGAGAAATGAGGGGGGAAATGAGAGTAGAGACACTGGAGGCTTTCAAAGCTTGACCTTGCACCCTGCTGCCAAGGCAGTAGCCCGAGGCTGAGCCAATCAGTGGATTCCATCTCCTTGGGCACGTGGTTCTGGAGTGAGCATTCAGAGTGAATCTCAAGACTCCTGTTAATAATTCTGGAACAAATGCTTATTCCCTTCCTTGGGAGTGTGTGGTGAACCATTTTAGCCAGCATGGGGAAGCTAACTTGAGCATCAAGATGAGTCATGGAAGAGAAAAGATCAAGGCAAGTTCAGACAAGCAGAGTTAGAGATCCTGATTGATAAGAACTACTGTGTTGAATTGCCTTGAATCCCACACTGTCTTTGAACTTTTCATCTACATAATACAATGAATCTTCTCTATTCTTAATAAGCCAATTTGATTAGGTACTCTATACTTGAAACCAATTGCATCTTAACTAAGACAACTAGTATTTTAAGTTGTGTAAAATAAGTATAATAAGTAAGTCTGTGTAACAACATAAACTCATTTAATCTCCATACCATCCTATGAAGTAAACATCTTTATCTCCATTTAACAAATCTGGAAGCCAAGGCTCAGATTTGCTGCTCAAGGTGGCAGAGCAGGGATTTGGGTCTGAGCGCTTCAAGACCACAATGCCTGGACTTTTTTCTTTATATATCATGTTGTATCCCAAGTATGCTTTTGAGGCCATGCGAAGATATCGCATTAAAGTTCTATGTTCAATATGTCTCATGCCTTTGTACTGGAACTACTTCCATCCACCAGTGTTGTTTGAGGTACAATGCACAAAACACACGTTTACACCTGATTCCCTTGGTGGAAGGCAATACAGATGAAAGTTGTAATAAAAGATGATAATCTATTTTGAAAAAGACCCAAGTATTTAAAGAGCAGCGTTGAATGGACTACATGTAAGGCCTGCCTTAAATGCCAACATACAGTAGCAGAAAGTGTGGGGGTTCTGGAGTTAGATAGATAATGCTTAAAATTCCAGCTTTAGGACACCTGGCTTTGCAGGGTGGCGGATTAGATTCCCCACAGCACTGAGGAAGCCCTGCATCTTAAATCTCCACCATCTCTGCCCCTGACTGGGGCCTCTGCCTTTGTCACAGCTGGGACCTAGTGATCTGAATTCACTAACCAAAAGCCTTGATCAGTGATTGGCCGTACACACCCCTGTTCTTGGGGAAGAGGATTTTTATGTCCCTTTCTGTCAACAGCAGCTTGCCAGGGACTGGACCCCACAGTGGCCTGCTGCAAGAGTGGGGGATGGATGCTCGTAGCCACTGTGGGAAAGAGCAGTTTACAGTTTTTTTACCACAAGTTATTAGCCTCTTCCTCCTGCTCTTTCCTGGATGCTGTACAGTGTTCTTCTGGCCTCTAGAGTTTCAAAATAGTTGTTTTCAGACAGTTCCTGACTGTTTAATAGTTGTCTTGGTAGAAGGACTGAGTCCTAGAGCTTCCCACTCTGCCATCTTCCCTGGAAGTCTTACCCTATAAGTTTTGATATGTTGTATCCTTGTTTTCATTCGTCTCAAGATATTTATGGATTTCCCTTGCAATTTCTTCTTGGACCGACTGATTGATTAAGAGTATGTTGTTTAACTTCCATATATTTGTGGATATTCCAGGTCTCTGCCTGTTATTGATTTCCAGCTTCATTCCATTATGGTCAGGGAAGATGCTTTGCATAATTTTAATCCTTTAAAATTTATTGAGACTTGTTTTGTGACCCTGCATGTGGTCTATCCTGGAGAATGATCCATGTTCACTTGAGAAGATTGCATATCCTGTGGTTTTGGGGTGCAATGTTCTGTATCTGTCTTTTAGGTTTAGTTAATTTATCATATTATTCAAGTCATCTGTGTCTTTATTGATCTTCTGTCTAGATGTTCTATTTATTTTTGAGAGTGCTGTATTGAAGTCTCCACCTATTGTTGTAGAGGTGTCTATTTCTACTTTCAGTTTTGCCAGTGTTTGTCTCATGTATTTTAGGGTACCATGGTTAGGCACATAAATATTTATGATTGTTATTTTTTCTCGGTGGATTGCCCCTTTTATTAATATATAGCATCCTTATTTGTCTATCTTAGAACAGTTTTTGACTTAAAGTCTATTTTGTCTTACATTATTCTAGCTACCGCAGCTCTTTTTGGTTACAATTTGCATGGAATATCTTTTCCCAATCCTTCACTTTCAAACTATTTGTGTCTTTGGGTATAAGGTGAGTCTCTTGTAAACAAAACATATAGTTGGATCATGCTTTTTAAAAAATATATTCTGCCACTCTGTGTCTTTTGGCTGGGGAGGTTAATCCATTAATGTTCACTGTTATTTCAGTAAATGCAGTATTTACTTCAACCATTTGGTCCTTTGGTTTTTATATGCCATATCTTTTTTTTTTTGTCTGTCTTTTCTATTATTCCAACCTCCTTTTCTGTATAGTTGATCTTTTGTGATGTATCTGACTGATTCCTTTCTCATTTCTGTTTCTGTATTTTTCAAAATACTTTAAAATAAAGTTTATATTATATACCTACATCTATAACCTACTAATTTGAAAAGATACCAGCTTAGCTTCAATAGCATACACATTCTCTGCTCCTATATCCCTCTGTTTCCTCTCTTTATATTGCATTTGGCCCACTTTACCACTTTATGTTTTGCATGTTCATTATCAGGAAATATACCTTTAGCAGTTTGATATTATTTATGAATTCCAAAAAGAGATATGGATTATATTTGTAAACTGGTCTGTTGCTCTGGGTATGATACCCTTTGATTGTATTTGATTCAGCTGAGATGTCTTTGATTAAATTATGTTACGATTAGAGCTTTGATTCGACCACTTCAGTAGGTTGTAACTCAGTTTAAGTCCCTACCTCCTTGGTGGGCCATATAAACAGACATTCACTCAAGAAGACACATAGAAGAAGGCACAGGAGGAAAGTGAGCTCCATAGACATGGCAGAGGAGAGAACTTTGATCCTGCAGCCCCAGGAAGAAGGATGAGCCCTTTGCCTGATAGTTTGCAGCTGAAGAGAATAGAACAGCTGAGTTGAGGAAGACCGGAGAGAAACAAACTCTATGCCAGCTTATAGCTGAGATCAGAAGAAGTTGGGCCCATGTAGCCTTAAGAGGAAGAAGGAAGGAGAGACCAGGCTTGCCATCTTACTTCAACATGTGGCAACTGACTTGGGTGAGAAAGTACCTCTTATGGTACCTTGAGTTGGACTCTTCAGGGCCTTGTAACTGTAAGCTTTTACCCCAAATAAATACCCTTTACAAAACCCAGCAAATTTCTGGTACTTTGCATCAGCACCTCTTTGGCTGACTAATACAATGCCTTTTTCTTATTCAATTATTTTCAGACACTTATAGGAATTAAAGAATAGCATTGTGTATTGAGGATACAGTACTCTCAGGTTTTGCATTTACCCTTTCAGTTACTTTACTGATAATCTTCATTTCTTTACACTACTCCAAGCCACTCTCTCCAGTCTTTTCCTTTCAACCTTCAGAACTCTCTTTAGTAATTCCTGTAGGGCAGGTCTTTTGTTGACAAACTCTCTCATTTTCTGTTTATATGTGAATATTTTAAACTCTCCCTCATATTTGAAGGACAGTTTTTCCAGATAAAGAATTTTTGGCCGGAAGTTTTTCTCTTTCAGTACCTTAAATATATCATACCACTGCCTTCTTGCCTCCATGGTTTCTGATGAGAAATCAGCACTTAGTCTTATTGAGGATCTCTTGTATTTGATGAATCACTTTTCTTTTGCTGCTTTCAGAAGTCTTATCTTTGGCATTTGGCATTCTGATTAGTATGTGTCTCAGAGTAGGTCTATTGGGATTTATTCTGTTTGAATTATGTTGTGCTTCTTGGACATGTCTTTCATAAGAGTTGGGAAATTTTCCACCATTATTTCCTCAAATATTCTTTCTACTCCTTTTCCCTTCTTTTCTTCTGCTGGCACACCCATAACATATATGTTTGTGCACTTTGTACTGTCACTCAACTCCCTGAGACACTGCTCAATTTTTTTCTATTCTTTTCTCTATCTGTATTTGTCTGATATATTTATTTCATTTATCATATTATTCACATTCTCAGACTGTATGATTTCAATTGTTCTGTCTTATAGTTCACTAATTCTTTCTTCTGCCTGTTAAAATCTGCTGTTGTATGCTTCTAGTATATTTTTAACCTCTACTATTGTGCATTTCATCCCCATAATTTCTGTTATGCTTCTTTTTATACATTTCAAATTCTTCTTTATGCTCACAGATGGTTTAATCTCCTCCCTCCTTTTTTTTCTCTGTGAGGCTTTTCTGCCTCTGATTTCTTCCCTCTTAGGGTATCCCACTCTGGGGAGGCAGATTGGATCAATCCAGAAAGGTGAGTTACTCCAGAAAAGTCCATTTTGTGTTTAGGTGGTCTAGTCAACAGAAACTGGATTGAATAAGAGCAACACTGCCAGTTTTTCTACTATGGTCTTTCCCCTGCCAGGGGACCCTTTTGTTTGTAGCACTTCTCAGGGGCTTGTGTTCTGCCCTGGGTCTCTGTAGATTGGGTCCCTGTGCCTGGGTATATGTGGGGTTCTAACTCATTGCTCTGAGTGGCTCTATAGTCTGTGTCCTTGGTGGGAGGGACCCAGCCACTGCCTCTGAGAAACTCCCAAGCTGTGCTGAACTGAGTGAGGAGGAGGGAAGTGGATGGGAAGGTATGGGACAAAAATTTCCTCCCTGATATTTTTCTTTTCCTTTAATTCAGCATTTGTGGAGTCCTTCTCCAGCCTCTACCATCCTCCAGAGTTCTAAGCAAGTGGGATTGTCTTTTTATTCACTGAATCTCTGCAGAGATTTTTTCAGGGGATGTCTTATATCTCCATGTTGATGACATCAGGAATACAGGACAATCTTTTAAAATAAAAGTAAATAAAATAAAATTTATTGATAATTTTTTGCCACTTTTTGAGGTAACTAGAAATTCTAACATAGACTATAATTTTCTATTATAAAGACTTCAAATTTAATGTAAAGACTTACTTTGGGTGGTTCAACAATTTGGCAACAAGGACTCCAGAGTCAGAAAAAAATGTAAGTGTGAACTTAACTACTTCATTTGTCTTTCATTCCTGTGAATTAAATATACCATAATGGGATAAAACTAGAATTCCTGCTAATGAACTATATTCTAAGTATAATATAGCAATATGGGGTAAGCAAGACCAGAACTGCAAACCATCTCTAAAAGAAGGCAGATTTTAAGCTACCTTTAGATCAAAGGGTATTGGAGAGAAGCTGCTTATGCGTCTAAAGAACACTTTGATGTCAGTCTTTTCCTTCTTGAGATTAGTGAGAGCCAGCAAGTCTGTGAAAGCCCATCATAGCATCTCTTCTGTTTAACTTGGGGATAAAATTTTCAACTAACTTTGTGAGACAAATAGTTCAAATAGCCATGTGTGACATTTTGTTACTGTCTATAAAAATAAAAAAAACAGAGGAGGTTATTTGCTACCACAATTTCCAAAAGACGGAAGAAAAAAAAAAGAAAGAAAAAACCCAACACACTTGTACCTGAGTTTTATTCTATTGTGCTAAAAGTTTCTGAAATGTGTGTGGTGATCTTTTAAGTTGTCTGGATAAAATATCACCTTGTAACTTCCAGATGGCTCTTCCCCATCTGTAGTAGTTTGGCAGTTTGATGAAGTTATGAATTCCAAAAATAGATATTGGATTATGCTTGTAAACTGATCTGTTCATCTGGGCAAGATTAAGTTATAATTGGGGCTTTGTTTGTGCCATGTCAGTAGGGTGTTGAGCCCCACCCCTTGGTGGGTGGGGAATTGAAGATAAAAGGCATGGCAAAGGACAGTGCTGGAGCAGTTTTGAGTTGAAGTTGTGATGCGGAGTCTTGAGCTGGAGCCCCGGGAAGCAGCGTACAGAGAAGCTTAGTCGTGAGGAAAGAGAGAAGGCCCTGGGAAGAGAAGCAAGCCATTTGCCTGATAGTCTACAGCTGGCCTTGTGGCACAAAGCAAGCCTGAGCCCAGAGAGAGGCAAGCCCCGGGAGGAGAGGAACCCAAGAAGCCTGAACCCTTCCAGATGTCGGCAGCTGTCTTGCTCCAACACGTGGTAATGGACTTTGGTAAAGGAAGAAACTTCTGCTTTATGGCCTGGTAACTGTGGACTTCTACCCCAAATAAATACCCTTTATAAAAACCAATTGATTTCTGGTATTTTACATCAACACCCCTTTGGCTGACTAATATACCATACTTCTTTTCTTTATAAATCCTCACAAATATTTCACTTAGAAATATTTTATTCGTTTTTCATTCTCTAATACTAAGCGCTTCCTTGTGCTGACTTTGAGTAGATAAATAAGATAGTCATTTTACCCAAAAGCTCATAATCCCTTGGGAAACAAAGGATATACATATAGATAATTGCAATTCCATAATATAAGCATTCTGATAAAGACTTGGAATCTTGAGTACGGAATGGCTAAAAGTGAGAAATCTAAGGATGAGGATGTTTGTGACAGGCCAATCAATGTCAGCACCATGCGTCATCCACTTTTAGCCCTGTTCTTTTTGAAAGAGCTACTCTCCAAAAAAAGTTCTCAACCCATTTGTGCTGGCACAAATGTGTGCAGTATTTTCAGGGCTTGAGTTCAGGATCTGGAATTCCCAGGTTGGAAGAAAACAAATAGAGTCCCCAATAGTGTAAAGCAGGCAGAGAGAGAAGTCATTACCAGAATCGTATTAAATTATTGAGAATTTAACATAGCAGGGAGACCTATTGGGAAATGACCTTGTGGTTTGTTTTTCCCTTCTGTGGCTTCATCAGCAAGGATCAAAGCCACTTCAGTTCCCTCCTTACAAGGTTGATGAAGGGACCGCTTGCCTAAGTCCCTCACTTGCCTTACTTCCAGAAGGCAAAACACATTTAGGGAGTCCTAGATTCTAAGACATCAGGATATGTTTGGTAGGAATTAGGGCCAATTGTGGGAAAATGAGAGCAAGGAAAAACCCCCTGTTTTTCATATCACTGGAACCATGGGGCCACAAGCAGCAGATCCACTCTACCATAGACTGAGAGATGAAGTTCCCCAACCCAAAATGGAAGTTCCATGGATCTCTTTACAATCTATGGAAGCCCCCAAGGGGACAAAAGGGAAGAGGAAGAGAGTCCCCAGATGACTGTGGGCTTCCCATGAATTTTGGCAGGTGATTCTAAATCAGGCTTTTTCAACCTCAGCACTATTGGCATTCTGTGGCAGATAATTCCTTGTGGTGGGGAGCTGTCCTGTGCATGACAGGATGTGTGGCAGCCTCCCAGACCTCTAACCATTGGATGCCAGTAGCACTTTTTCCTGTCCCAGCTGTGACAATAAAAAATGTCTCCAGGTATGGGAACATGGCGTCAGATTAGGCAGATAAGGATCAGATACCACAAGAACAACAGAGAAAGAGCCAAAAGCTGCCTGAGGGGCCTGCTTAGGGGGGTCAGCAGACCAGGATAGTGCTGTACAACTCCCAGGAGGGTGAGGGACATAGAGACAAAGAAGCTGAAACAACAAACTGTGAGTTACTAAACCTCCCTGCCACCAGGAAGGGCTCCCTCCCCCCGCCCTGGAGATATTCACTGGAGATAAAACACCTGGCTCATTACAGTTGACTGAGAGGAGAGCAGACGTCCTCCTCCCTGCCAGGTGTTATAGGGAAAAGGGAGAGGGTTAGGGTTAAGGTTAGGGTTAGGAGTCAGGGGGCTTTTCTTCAGTGAATTCAACCAGTGGAGCCCACTTTGAATATCAGCTCTGGACAGACAAAAACAAAGGAAAACAGAGAAAGATACACCTCAATGGAAGGGTATACCAACAAGTACCATCTGCTGGCCAGTCTGGAAATTACATGGACAAAAACTGCTTTTAGAGCTCTTTTTACCACACCCCTGAGAGAAAGTCTGTGCCCCATTAGTGAGTTCCTGGCACGATTTCGGTAACTTAAGCTGGGCAATTTTAAAGACTTAGGATAAGTTGAACCAAATATCAAAGAGCTGTGAAAAAATAATAACAATAGACAAGAAAGAGAAATTGGCCATCAGAGTAAATTCATCAACATATCAGATGCCAAGATATCAGCAAAAGATTACAAGCCATCCTAGGAAACAGGAAGAGATGGCCCCGCCAAAGGAATAAACCAAATATCCTGAAGAGATTCAGGATTTAAGACAATCAATCAATGATAATCACATAACTCTCCTAAATCAATTTAAAGAATTGAAATAAAATATGACTAAAGAAATAAAGGATATTAGAAAGACACTGGGAACAAGACAAAAAAAGAAAGAAAAAAAAAGAAGACACTGGGTAAGCATAAAGAACATTTTGAAAGTCTGCAAAGAAAAGTAACAGACTTTATGGGAATGAAAGACATGATGGATGACATTGAAAATACTTAGTCACTTAAGAGAAGATTTGAACTGCGTGAAGACAGAATTAGTGATTTTGAAGACAACATCTGAACTGGAAAAGACAGGAGAACAGAAAAAGAAGAGAATGGAAAAAATGGAACAGGGTCTCAGGGAATTGAATAACACGAAACACAAAAACATAAACATTATTGGTGTCCCAGAAGGAGAAGAAAATGGAAAAGGGGCAGAAAGAATATTTGAGAAAATAATGACTGAAACATATGAAAGACATAAATATCAATATCCAAGAAGGACAAGGCACCCCAAACAGAATAAACATGAATAGACCTACCCCGAGACCCTACTATTCAGAATGACAAATATCAGAGATAAAGAGAAGATTTTGAAAGCAGCAAAAGAAAAGAAAAGCATCACATATAAGGGAAACTCAATAAGATTAAGTGCTGACCTCTCATCAGAAACCATGGAGGAGAGAAGAAAGTGGTATGATGTATTTAAGGTACTGAAAGAGAAAAACTGCCAGCCAAGAATTCTGTATCTGGCAAAGCTGTCCTTCAAAAATGAAGGGGAGTTCAAAGTCTTCACAAACAAGCTGATAGAATATGTTACCAAAAGACCAGAGTTATAAGAGATACTAAAGGGAGTGCTTTAGCCTGAAAGGAAAAAACAAGGGTGAGAGATTTGGAGAAGAGTATAGAAATGAAGAATATTAGAAAGGATAAAAAGACAATAGTACAGTATGACAAAAGAAAGCCAAAGGTCAAAATGGATGAAGTAAGTAATGTCTTTACATTTATAACATTGAATGTTAATGGCTTGAACTCCCCAGTCAAAAGACACAGACTCATAGAATGGATTAAATAATATAAGCCACGTATATATATTGTCTACAAGAGACTCACCTCAGACATAAGGACACAACCAGGTTAAAAGTAAAAGGTTGGAAAAAAAAGAGCTAGAGTAGTGATACTAATATTGGACAAAATAGATTTTAAATGCAAAACTGTTATTAGGGATGAAGAAGGTCATTATATATTAATAAAAGGGGCAATTCAAAAGAAGAAATAACTATTCTATATGTTTATGCAGCTAACCTCAGTGCCCCAAGATACATGAGGCACATACTGGCAAAGCTGAAGGGAGAAATAGATGTCTCTACAGTAATCGTTGGAGACTTCAATACACCACTGTCAGTATTGGATAGAACATTTGGACAGAGGATAAATAAAGAAACAAAGTGTAGTAGGTTGGTGTTATTCATGAATTCCAAAAATAGATATTGGATTATGCTTGTAAACTGGTCTGTTCCCCTGGGTATGGAGATTTTTTTGAGTTGGAGTTCTGATGCTGAGTTTTAATGCTGGAGCCTGGGGAAGTAAGCACACAGAGGAGCTTGGTCTTGAGGAAGGAGAGAAGGCCCCAGGAAAAGAGACAAGCCGTTGGCCTGACAGTTCACAGCTGGCCTTGTGGAGAGAGGCAAAACCTAGAGAGCCTCATAGTCTAAAGCAGACCTTGTGGAGGAAACAAAGGATTTGAGCCCATAGAGAAATGGAGCCCCAGGAAGAGAGGAACCCGAGAAGCCTGAATCCTGGCAAATGTTGGCAGCTGTCTTGCTCTAACACATGGCAACAGATTTTGGTGAAGGAAGAAACTTGTGCTTTATGGCCTGATAACTGTAAGCTTCTACCCCAAATAAATACCCATTATAAAGACTAACCAATTTCTGGTATTTTGCATCAGCATCTCTTTGGCTGACTAATACACAGAGAATTGAATAATATGATAAATGAAGCAGACCTAACAGACATCTATAGAGCATTGCAACCCAAAACAGCAGGATATACATTCTTTTCAAGTGCTCATGGATCCTTCTCCAAGATAGACCATATGTTGGGTCACAAGACAAGTCTCAATAAATTTAAAAAGACTGAAATTATACAAAAACACTTCCTCTGATCAGAACGGAATGAAGCTAGAAATCAATAATGGACAGAAAAAGGGAAAATTCATAAATATATGGAGATTAAACAACACACTCTTAAATTATCAGTGGGTCAAAGAAGAAATTGCAAGAGAATTCAGCACATACCTTGAGATGAATGAAGATGAGAACACAACATATCAAAACCTGTGGGACACCACAAAGGCAATGCTGAAAGGGAAATTTATAGCCCTCAATGCTTACATTAAAAAAGAAGAAAGGGCTAAAATTGGTGATCTAACTGCACACCTGGATGAACTAGAAAGAGAACCAAACTAATCCCAAACCAAGCCAAAGGAAAGAAAGTAAAGATCAGAGCAGAAGTAAATGAAATCAAAAGCAAAAATAGAGAGAATCAACAAAACCAAAAGTTGGTTCTTTGAGAAGATCAATAAAATCAACAAATCCTTAGCTAGGCTGAAGAAAACAAGAGAGAAGACACAAATAAATAAAATCAGAAATGAGACAGGGACATTACTACTGACCCCACAGAAATAAGAGAGATCATAAGAGGATACTAAGAACAACTGTATGCCAAAAAATGCAAAATGTAGATGAGATGGAAAAATTCCTGGAAATACATGAACCACCTACACTGACCCTAGAATAAATAGAAGACCTCAACAAACCAAACACAAGTGAAGAGATTGAAACAGTCATCAAAAACCTCCCAACAATGAAAAGCCCAGGACCAGATGGCTTCACAGGTGAATTGTATCTATCATTCAAAGATAAACTAATACCAATCTTGTTCAAGCTCTTCCAAAAAATTGAACAGGAAAGAATGCTACCAAACTCATTCTATGAAGCCAACATCACCCTAATACCAAAATCAGATAAAGCTACTACAAAAAAAGAAAATTACAGACCAATATCTGTAATGAATATAGATGCAAAAATCCTCAACAAAATACATGCAAACAGAATCCAAAAGCACATTAAAAGAATTATACACCATGATCAAGTGGGTTTTATCCCAGTATGCAAGCGTGGTTCAACACAAGAAAATCAATTAGTGTAATAAACCACATTGATAAATTGAAGAATAAAAATCACATGATCCTCTCTATTGATGCAGAAAAGGCATTTGACAAAATACAACACCCTTTCTTGATAAATACACTCCAAAAGGTAGGAATAGAAGGAAACTTTCTCAATATGGTAAAGTGCATATATGAAAAACCTACACCTAGCATTGTACTCAATGGTGAAAGACTTAAAGCTTTCCCCCTGAGATCAGGAAAAAGATAAGTGTTTTAGTCAGCCAAAGGGGTGCTAATGTGAAATACTAAAAATGGGTTGGTCTTTATAAAGGGTATTTATTTGGGGTAGAAGTCTACAGTTACCAAGCCATAAAGCATAAGTTTCTTCCCTCACCAAAGTCCATTGTCACGTGTTGGAGCAAGACAGCTGCCAACATTTGCCCAGGGTTCAGGCTTCTTGGCTTCCTCTCTTCCCGGGGCTGCATTTCTCTCCGGGCTTAGCTCCTGTTTCCTCCACAAGGTCAGCTGTAGGCGATCAGGCGAACGGTTCACTT
>JAQZBX010073395.1:0-14920 GCA_029593785.1 Cabassous unicinctus | reverse complement strand
AAAGATTTATTTATTTTATTTATTTATCCCCCCCTTGCTGCTTGTGCTGCTGTGTCCATTCGCTGTGTCCATTCGCTGCGTGTCTTCTCTGTGTCTGCTTATCTCCCCCTTGCTGTGAGGTCTTGCCGCATCAGCCCACGGCGCCGCGCGAGCCGGCCTGCCCTCACAAGGAGGCGCTGGGAAGCGAACCCGGGGCCTCTCATATGGTAAACGGGAGCTCTATCCATTGCGCCACACCCGCTTCCTGCCGTGAGGTTGCTGCATCAGCCCACCGCACCGCTCAGGCTGGCGTGCCCTCACAAGGAGGCCTCGGGACGCGAACCCAGGGCCTCCCATATGGTAAACAGGGGCTCTATCCACTGAGCCACACCCGCTTCCCTATTACCTTCTAACACACTGTAATTTTACTCCTATTGTGGATTGTCTGTCTCTCTGTTTACAATTTATGCTCCACAAGGGCCAGCATTTTTGCTTGTTTTGGTCACTACTGTCTTTTTTGGCCTGCACATATAGGTGCTCAATAAATATTTGTTGACATGTATGAAAGAATGAAGGATACAAGGTCCTTACTTTCTTAAGCTTATGTTCTTACGTGGGTAGACATATATTAAATAACTAAATAATCAAACAACTATCAGATAGTGAAAAGTACAATGTTAAAAATAAAACATGGTAATGGGACCCCAAGTATGGGAGGGGTTGTTTAATTGGAATGGCAACCCTACCTTAATTGTATGGCCATGACCAGGACAGGCATGAGTTACCAAAGAAAATTCTGGGAACCACTCCAGCAAATCAAACTGATATAGGGATGATGAGAATCTTTTTCCTTACAGAAGGCATCTTATGGGTTAATCGAATTAGGAACATGATTATATCCTTTAGAGAATCACTGTTTCCAAGATTTTTGCCAGCTTCTTTTTGGCAAGTCTCATGAACTTTTGTGGACTTTTAGCTCTATGTCACTCTTTTAAAACTGTAGGTTGCTTTTGTCTTTTGTCTTGCTAGGTACAATGTTGCTATTATACAGTCTTGAATACCCACATGTGGTGACACATTTCTTAGGCTAGCTGCCTTCCTAAATTCTCCAGCAGCATGATGTTAGGCATGCAAGACCATTTTAATATTAATCCTAAACATAATTAGGAATGCTATTCTCTTTGTGTATATCCCAGAATTTGAAGTAATTTGGGGATTATCTATTATTTTAGGTTAGCCATGAGTGGCAATTAATCAAAAATTGATACAGTATTTAGTGAATTTGAAGTACTTTGGGGATTATCTATTATTTTAGGTTAACCATGAGTGGCAATTAATCAAAAATTGATACCATATTTAGTGACGTTGCCAAATTGAACATATAACTTGAATTAAATGTTATTTGAAGGAGACAGATTCATCGAAGTCATATTATGTTCATATAAAAGACAATAAGAGATTTAGTATGAAAGGAAAGTTTAAAAAAATTCTACATATTTGCATATATGCTTTTATTAATAAAGGAAAAGGTATGAAAGATATACCCTGGATTGGTAACAGTAGGCACATCAGAAAAGTGAATGCATCACATTTAGCAATTTGGAAGGGTAGAAGAATATTCATTTTCTTTAGATTCAACATGCATTTTAAAATTTCATTCTAAAAAGTCAATTTTTAAAAGCGTTTTTTAAAAATTGATTGCTTCTTCGTCTCAATATAAAAATAATTAGTGGGTATTTTGTTCCACTTCACCGCTACTGGGATTATAAATGGATATGAACATTTTATACAGTAGTGCAGCATTACAGTTGCTAAAAAAGGTTTATAACTTTTGATTCATTATTAACCCACCTCTGAGAAATAATCATGAAGGAATAATTGAGCATAGAAAGGGACTATATTACCTGGAGTTGCTCATTGCAAGTTTAGCTATAAAAGGGGAAACAAGTATCCAGAAATAGAATAATGGAAATCATGGTAATCCATTTCAAATGATAATGATTCCACCTTAAGTCCATTCTGGAAATACATTAAATAAGGAATATTAATGAATTCTTGAAATGAAATTATAATTATGGACATGTGGGCCACATGTGAATGTTTATGACAAAATGTTAAGTGAAAATGTAGAATAGAAAATTTTAAGCAAACCATGATATGACTATGCAACAATTATGTTTTTTGATATACAAAGAGGAAGCAAATATACCAAAAAAAAAGCTTAATTTAGATTTGGAGGCTATTCTTGTTATAAACTTTACTTTATAAATATATTTTAATATAGATATATCTTTATAATAAAAGTGGATTGACATTAAGTGTATAATGGTGGCTTATAAAAGACAGCAGACCAGTATCATTTTTCATTTTTAAAATTGAAACCAGCAAGAGTTTTTTTTTTTTTTTCTTTTTCCTGCACATTTGAGAGTGACAGTGACACATATTGTTGATGACCCTCACTTTCAGGATTTCCTTCTTGAAGGCAAGTTGGGAGGAAATGCCTCAAATTAAAAAGGGGAAGGTAGAAGGGACACAACATACTTCATTGTGTGTATGTGTATGTGTGTGTGTCTGTGCTCTAATGGGTTAAAACATTGCCTCAGCTTGGATTATTTCTATCCTCAGAACAGTGTATAAACATTTTTTTTTGGGAAAAAAGCTAAAATATTTAGACAGCTGCTTCCTTTATTTTTTTAAAAATACACAGATAATATTTTTACTACCTCACAGACATCATCATGCCTTTCTAACTAGCACACTTCTGACTCCTGTAAACCCTGTAACTTTATTTCTGCTTTGGGCAACACTATTTTGAAATCCATCCTTTCTTTCTTTCTTTTTCCATATCATTATTTGTGAATTTGATTGACCCAAAGGTGCCCAAACATTCAGAGGATAAGAGAGTCATTAACTGATTTCATTTTTATTATTCCATTACAGTTATTTGGACAGCCTTGGAGGCATTTTTGGGGGGAAGGTGGGAGGGTCAGGTGGGTAACCATTAATTTACCACAGTAAAATAAATGGCCTTTATTGTATAAGCTAAGGCATGTGAAAAAGTAGAAGGTTAATAGTCTTCACTTGTGACTCTACAATACCAACTAATACACTCTGGTGTTTCAGTCAAACAGCTGTCCATGACAGTGACATTAATTTAGCTGATGAATTTGGTAGGAGAGGTTGATTCTATAGCTCCTTACAGATAGAGCCTTAAGCCTCCATCACCTCTTTTGTGTTGTTCTTGGCCTCACAATGTGCTTTGCTTTCCCTGGATTCCTTAGACTCCTATTTTTATATCAGATTCTACTTTGGTTGCTGGCACTAATCTAAGCTGGCAGGGCAAGGGGCTTTCTTGAAGGTGACTTTCTTCTCAACCTGTCTGATTTCAACATTCAGGACAAGGAGGGAAGATCAGTGTAGTGCAACAGGAACTGTGCTCTTGAAAATTGTTGTTTTCATTTTCTTTTCTTTTTTTTAAATTTTGCATAGAACTCTTAAGTTGTCAACTTCCGATTCACAATGCAACTTTCAAGTTTGTTTTTTGGAAGTTTGATAATTACTGATAACCCATTTAGGCACTTTCTCCCCATTAATTTAAGAAGAAAATAAGTTAATAGGCAACTATTATTATGTTTCTCTTTTTGTGCTAAATGAGCCATATATTTTGGGATTAAGAGCAGAAAAATCATTCTTTCGTGTGCTAATAATTGGAATGGTCGGCACCTTTCTGGCTCCGGATGGAGAATGATGGTGGGTCCTTAAAACAGAGGACTCTGACTTGAATAGGAGCAGAAGGGAGGCTGTTTAGGGCATCCAAACTTCAAACTTCCACGCTGAGAGATGGACTGTGTATCTTAGAAAATTAAAGTGCTTTGCCACTATTTTGATCGGGGGCTTGTGTTTCCATGCTGAACATTTTCAAAACAAGAAGTTTGTCAAGGAGAAAATGTTGACACCAGTTCTTTCTAAAGATACATTAAAAGGAGTGTAGAAAAATGAAAGGTACTTTTCGGTTGTTTCTAATGCTTAAGTACATATGTTTAGATATGTTTAAAATAATCAAAGATGTAAATCCAGTGGCTATTCCAAAAATTTTAAATTTTGCTAAAGGAAGTTAAATTAGCAAAGGTATTTCTACTAGTAGCTTTTATTTTTTCCCTGTCAGTTGCTGGGCTTGAGAAATGTAATATGGATTTGAGAATGACCTTTTAATTTAATCTTTAAACATTAAATGGTTGGTAAACATAGCCTTGGAGTATGTTTTTTTTTCTTATTCTAAGAGAAAAATATTACACACACAAGTGAAAACTTTTTATCCTTCTTGTTGTACAACCAAAAACCTGCTGGGAGAAAAATACGTTTTCCACTAGAAAAAAATTACCACTGGCTTTTAAAAGCCTAGAGATTCAAAGTCCCAGCTGTCGAAAACCGATCCTGGGCTGCTGAAGCTAATGCAGTTTCCTGTGAGAGGCTGAAAACCCTGTCACAGGTGACAGCTGGTCCACTTACTCAGACCTTGTTAAAGGACCAGGCACCTTTTGTAGATCTCTTCAGATTCTCCCTCGATGACCTATCACGAGACTGAGGCTATTGTAGCTGAATCTCTTCTACTTAATTTTTTTAGTAGCTTTAGTATAACTAATTTGCATTGGAATAATAATGGTTAAAATGAACCTTTGGCAAAATTCTGAGACATTAGTAGCCTGTAATATTGTGTAGAGTTGCATTTTGAAATTAAGATACGGCCAGTAGATGCTGTGAATTTGGATATAGAACCCCTTCAACCGTGTAAGAAAGTTTTTTCAATCAGTGGTTTGAGTTTGAATTATATTAAGAGAAAAAATCAACTCCCTAACTTCCATTCATAAGACAGCATGATTTTTCTACCTTCTTGGTGACTTCTTAGTATTGTAAATATTTCCAGATGCAAAAATTTATGACCTAACTAATTTTGATCCCCTCCATGGTGTGTGAAAGTGTTTTAAAGGAGTCAGGTGTCTAAGTGAAAGCCATGCCAAGATTGTGGTTGATATTTGTGTTCCTTTGCTTTGAGATATAATTATTGGCTTTAGCACTTTTTCTCTAAAGACCATATGGTTTAGCAACACAATTTAGGTATTGGAGTCTATGCTGCATTGATTTTGTGTTTTTGTTGGGTAAGTTATCTGCCAAAACTTTTGTTGAAAGACTGAAAGTTCTTTTGCATTGTGCTCTCTGGGCCTGTTTTGTGATGATTCACACTAGCATTGATTGATGGTGTGATTCAGAGTGGCAGCCACTGATAAGTTCAGGACCTCCCCTTGTTGACTTTGCTTGCTGACCTTGAGAGTAGTGTTTCCCTGAGATAGGAATGGCAACACCCGTGTGTGTTCTAAAACTTTATGGAAAAAAAAAAGTGTGTGTGGTGTATTTGTATGATGTGGAATAAGGAGGGAGCAATCTGTGCCAAGTTACACCTCAGAAGGAAGAACCATACAATATATGAGTGTGCAGTGACAGAGATGTGCAGGGGTAGTAATGATTGTACTCCATGTATTTACAGAATATTAGTTGCAAATCTACCAAAGAGAAAAACAGTATGTCATCTCACTTGAATGGAAGGGATGGTTGGGAGGTCTTAAACTTTCTCTTTGTGACACTAAATAGCACTTGACCTCAGAGAGTACATTATAAGAATAGTTTAAAAATAATCTTTTATGTTAAAATTAATATTGCATGAATTTTTAATTCTGTATTTACTTGAAAGAAAACTTTAAGCTGTGTCTGCTGGGTGGTGGGCGATTATAGATTTTACTGCACTTAGCTGTGAGACAGTAAGTATAGGTTGAATGGTGTCAGGATCCTTGTTCACTGTCAGGGTTCGTAGTTTGGGTTTTTAAGTTTTGTTTTTGTTCATTTTGTTTTGGGTAGAAGAGAACTTTATGAAGATTCCAAGAGAGCTTGCTTTAGCAAGTTTGAATTTATTGATGAGTAGGTATGACATTTTAATCCACCTATTTTAAATGATGTTTGGTTACTATTTGTTTAAAAGCAACTGAATCAAAACATCTCCAGCTTTCCAGATTGTAATCTGTACAGATGACTAATGATGTGGCAGATTTGAACATTAAGGTTCCAGTGAAAAATAAAAGTTACAATAAAAATGTATTTTCTGCCTGATTTGAAAGTACAGAATGTTTTCTATGCTTTTTAGATATGGAGAACTATGACTTTGGAAACAATGGTAACCATGGCTGATTTGCGTTACAAAATATAGGGGGAAAAAAAGAGCTGGGGGCGGAGAGTGGGAAGGAATTGGTGTAGTAACAGCTTGGTGAGTAAATAAATATTTAAATGTCATGCTTTGTTACTTGTGTAATCATGAGATTTGCAGAGTTATGTTGTATATTATGTTTTAGTCATTGTCTTATTTATCTTGTGTTTAAATAACCTATTAAGCCAAATTTAAGTGATGTTCAGAAACAAAAGCAAGTTATACACTTTCTGGGTCTTAATTTCTTCATGCACACAAAAAAACACAGGAAGTTGAATTAGATATTTGCTAAGGTTTTTCCAGGCTCTTAAATTCCATGATTCCATGACCTAGGAGTGATGTGAGTAAGCTTTAAGACTCAGAAGCCTCAAGAGTGCTCAGAAATCTTTCACAAGGCACTGCTCCAAGTTGCCATTCTACATCCTTGTTAAGACTGCAGTCGTGGTGCATTAAAAAAACAGACAAACAAAACCTCTCAAAACTCTTTCTCACCCCCACACACTCATACACACACACACACACACACACACACACACACACACACACCAAACAAAGCAAATTCTAATTCTAGTAGTTTAAGAAAAGGAGGAAGGGGAGTGGATGTGGCTCAAGCGATTGTGCGCCCACCTCCCACATGGGAGGTCCCGGGTTTGATTCCCATGTGCCTCCTGAAGAAACGAAATAAACAACAAGCGAAATAACAAACAAGAAGCCAAGTCAGGGAAGCCAATGTGGCTCAGTGGTTGAGTGCCAGGCCCCTGTTCCTAAGAAAAAGGAAGTGTTTGGAAAGGGTCTGGGGCAGTATTGTGCACTAGAATATTCTATAATGATGGGAATGTCTAAATCTGTGCTGTTGAGTAAGGTAGTCAGAATCCAAATGTGATTATTGAATACGTGAAATATGGCTACTTCAACTAAGGAACTGGACTTTTAATTTTAATTAACTTATGTTTACACTTCTTAGTATTTAAGGGAATTCTGGGAATAACTGAGCCTTAGTCTTGAGAAGGGTGGGAAGAAGCCAGGTGGCCCTAAGTACCCAGGACCACTTCAGGGTTTTCAGAGGCGCAGTAGTGTTGGGCTTTCCAGAGTTGCTGTTAGCATGACTCAGATATTAGTGGCTTCCAGTTTGTGTTTATCAGATTGAAATTACAGCATCCTGGGTGAGACAATCTGATTGTTCCAGCTTGGGTCTGGTGTCTACCCCTGAATCAATCAATTACAGGTTGGGTTGCAAAACTACAGTGAACAGGAAAGGAGGAAGTGTGAGGCAGGCAGAAATCTCAAGAGTTGTCTACTGCATTACCTGAAAGAAATCTTTTTTTCTCCTGCAAGCACTGAGTTTTTCAATTAAAAAATATTCTAGTTTTATTAATTTATTCATATTGCAGTGGGCTTATTTACCATTTTTATTGCAAATATAAAATATTTCCTACTATATATTGAGTAAAATTGCTCTAACCTTGAAGACTAATAATTTATAAATTGTGTGGAAGGAAATCATAGAACCTTACAGTTAAAATAATGTTCTCTTTTCACAGGTCAGGAAGCCAAGGCTTAGAGGTTGTGTTCTACGTCACATCACAAAACTAGTCACCGTGTTAGGACTAGACATTTGTTTTCATCTGAACCTATGCTGTTGGCCAGTTAAACACTAAAACCCACGGCTTGAAAGCCATGTTTTTTGAAATTTGGGTCTCTCCTGTAAATTATTATTATTTTTTTTTGGCAAAATGGTAATAAAAAAATTGCACAGTTTTGATTATAGATTTTTTATTTTAGGGGAATTAAAGAATGAAGAAACTTTGATTGAGAATGTGATATTTGTACCATGTGAACTTATATAAAATCATCTCTTATTTAATACATTTGAACAGAATAATACTTGACTCAGGTAAGTCAAGGACAAGCAGAAATGAAAGGTCCCACTTATGGCTGATTTTACTAAAGTTAGATTTCACATTAGAGCTTGATTAGCTGTTTAAAAGTCCATTGTACGTATGTTGAGGCCTTCCCTGGGATCAGCCTTGTGTCTCTGGTATGAGGCGGAAGCCTTCCTTTGTACCCTGAAACTCAGCCAACTCAGGAAGGAAACTTGCTAAGGGCTAAGCATTTATAGGCATTAAGTTAATTAATCCTAACAGTAGTCTTTGGATATTTGTTGTCAGTAGGATTGGGTGGGGTGCAAATAGATCAGAGAAGAAAAGGAGTTTAATGAAGAAGAATCCAGAAGAAATGTGATTCAGACGCTAGCTTCACGTAGAGGAGAGCATTAGAAGCCAGAGATCAATTAGATCACAGGCCATCAATCTGACAATACATTGTGCTGCCTCTCATCTTGAATAGGGCCCGGGGAATGCAGGCCCTCATTTTCGGTGTCTTTATACCAACCTGATGCAATCATCTGGGAAGAGCTCTAGACCCATATCTCAAAGTCCTCACTTGAATTCTGGGGAAGCCTTTGCATCACTTTTCTCCCATCCTAATCTGCTTCACTATCTTCTGGTTTTCACAGATAGGATAGAAAGACTGTTCTTTTCCTTGCCCCTTTTCATCAGATAAAATGGCTGTTAATGCTCAGACTGTCGAAAACCCCCTCATTCAAAATAACTTTTAGCAGGTAAGTCAGATTGAAATGACTATGGTGCTGGGATTATCTCTAGGCACATAGAATACTTGCACGTCACTTTTAAACTTTCTATTGAACAGAAGATAATATAATATTTTTGTCATCTGCACTAGTTCATGCCATGAAATGGTATGGAGTGGAAGGATATCAGAGTTAAATATCAATTTTTATAGATATGGAAAGTCCTACGAAGATGTGCTATTGTATAGGCTCTCTAAGGTCTAACTGAAGATACATTGCATTAAAATTCTTCTCTTCCTCTTTCTCTCTCCTTGGTTTGTCATTTGTGTCAATTTGGGGGACTTTGCCTTTCATCCTTGTACCAGCAGGTGTGAGTGGGGGCTTTGGGTCCTGGCCACACAGTCAGTCCAGCACAGTAGGCTAGAGCTTGGGAACCTAGCCCATGAGGAGAGATCCTTGATTACTGGCTAGCTTGCTTTTGTTATGTAAAAGCAAGTATTTTCATTAAATGAACAGATGATCGTTTATATTTTATGTAGCGAAATAAAAGAGTTATGGAAGAAAGGGAAAAGAAAAAGAAAACCGAGTACAAATAGTAGTTTTCCTGCCCAAGTTGGATGCTATGTATTTCAACGCATTCTCTTTATTATGTCTGGTTAATTAAAAGCCCAGCTGTGAATACCCTAACTAATGTGAGAGTTTCAGCAATTTGTGACAAGTTTCTTTTTAACATAGCCAACATAATTTCGTTAAAAAAAAAAAAAAATCCTAAACAAATTACCCTACAACCATGTATTAGTTCCTAGGGCTGCCATCACAAATTACCACAAACTTGGTTGCTTAAACAACAGAAAACAGTTCTGGAGGCCAGAAGTCCAAAATCAAGATGTCCCTAGGCCCACTCTCTCACTGGAGGCTTTAGAGGAGAATCCTTCCTTGCCTCTTCCAGCTTCTGGTGATTCCAGGAGCTCCTTGGCTTATGGCTGCAAATCTGCCTCCATCTTCACAAAACCTTCTCCTCCTTCTCCTCGGTGTCTTGTGTCTTTTCCTCTTCTGTCTCTTATGAGGACACTTGTCATTGGATTTAAGTCCCACCTGGATAATCCAGGATGATGCTAATTAAATTACATCTGCAAAGATCCTTTTTCCAAATAAGGTCACATTTACAGGGTCAGGTACTAGGAACAAACCCACACACATTCAGTTTCACTGAGACCAGAGAAGGGCCAACCCTTCTTCTTGTTCACTAAGTGTACCCCTCTTACCTATCCTATCCAAGGGCATTGCCCCAGCAGGTCCCATCTCTCTTCTGCATCAACATTTCCCCTCTATACTGGATTGTTCCTATTAGTATAAAACATGCTATAATTTTTATTATCTTCAATGACAAGCCCTCTCCTTGGTCCATGATTTTATCCAACTAGTGCCATGTTTCTAGTTTTTGTAAAACTTCTTTAAAAAATTGTCTATGCAGTCTTCTATTTCTCTCCTCCTATTCTCTCTTGAACTCTCTCAAATGATGCTTTTTCTCACACTCCACTTCAGAACCTACTCTTGTCAAGGTGACCAATAACCTCTGTGCTGCAAGTCCAATGTTGGCCCTGAATGGCCATCTAACTTGACATAGCAGCAGCATTTAACGCAGTTGATCACACTGTCTCTTTGAAGCATTTTCTTCACTTGAGTACCAAACCACCATCACTGTGACAGTTTGATATTATTGATGAATTCCAAAAAGAAATATTGATTATGTTTGTAAACTGGTCTGTTCCTCTGGGTATGATACCCTTTGATTGTATTAAATTCAGAGGTTTCACTTTTACTTGATTAAATGAAGATTAGGGCTTTGATTCAGACAAGTCAGTAGGGTGTTGAGTCCCTGCCCCCTTGGTGGATGGGTGCTCACACAGAAAATGACACAGCAGAGGAGAGAGCTTGGTTTTTATACTGGAGTCCCGGGCAGAGAGCTGACCTGTTCACCTGATAGTTTACATCTGGCCTTGTGGAGAGAGCAGAGCAGCTGAGTCCAGATAGAGATCAGCTCCCAGAAGAGAGAGGAGCCTTATGCCAGCCTACAGCTGAGATGGGAAGAAGCTGGGTCCATGCAGCCTTAGGAGGAAGAGGGAGGCTGAACCCTCACAGAGACTGGCAGCCATCTTCCTCCAACATGTGGCAACAGACTTTGGTGAGGGAAGTAACTTACTCTTAATGGCCTTGTGACTGTAAGCTTCCACTCCAAATAAATACCCTTTATAAAAGCCAACAGATTTCTGGTACTTTGCATCAGCACCCCTTTGGCTGATTAATACAATCACTCTCATGATTTTCCTTCTAGTTCATAGGCTGTTCTTTCTCAGTCTTTCTTTTTTTTCTTTTTTCATTGTTTTTGATTCTTCTCCATTTCTCTAACTCTTAACCACTGCAGTAGCCTAGGCCTCATCTTGACCTCTTCTCTTTTCTATTTATATCTACTTTTGAATCATCCATTCCTATGTCACATGAATACTGATGGTTCCCAAATTTTATCTACAGTTTGAATCTTTCCCTAAATTTCCAGCCTCATATATCCAAATACCATATCTCTACTCCAGAATCAAACTCCTGCTTCCCTTTGTTCTTTCTGACCAGCAACAGTGGCCTTTTTGATGTTCTTCCAACACAGAAAACCTGCTCCCAGCTCAAGACCTTTGCATTTGCTGTTACCTCTGCCTGCCTTGCTCTTATCCCAGACACCTGCATAGCTTGTCGCCCTACCTCCTCAAGTCTTTGCTCAAAATTATCACTCTCACCCCAACCACTTTCTCTTCTTAATTTTTCTGTAATGCTCATTTGACGTTATATGTAATTATTTGATGGCTTGTCTCACATTCCCAGAATATACACTATTTGAAGGCAGTGACTTTTGTCAGTTTTATTCACTAATGCATCCCCAGCTTCTTAGATTGTTGCTTAATCTATAGAAGGTGCTTAATTAATATATGTTGAGTGAATGAGCACATGAGTATTACCACGATGATGCTACAACTTAATTCATTTTTAGCAACTGAAAATCTAAAAGAGCTTCAGTCAGCTTCTCTTTGGAGTCTTAGCTATAGGTAATTTACTTCTTTAGTAGAGTAAAGTTCCTCTTAAGGGGAACTTTTCCATCATGTCTTTCTCTCCTGTAGCTGTTTCTGAGCAAATTGCTCATCCTCTTTTCTTCTTGGAATGAGTGTCTCCTCCTCTGAAGTTCCCTTGGCTCTTCCCTTTTCCAGCTTGGCTTCTGTTCACCGAGGTTAGCTCTGCTTCCTGACCTCACAGAGCTTGCCCTTGTTATAGTAAAAAGCCTGTGGTGATGTCATTGGCTCAGCTGGTTTTAATCAGATTAGGCTGCTCATTTGAAGCTGGTGAATGAATCTAGAATGTTGAAAAAACTTTTCTCAGTAAGAAGGTGGTTGCCCTATGGTTTATTTTATCCTCTTCATTCAGTAAGAGTGTTAAGTTCCTATGTCTGATGCAAGACATTTTAGTTACATTTTTTATATTGGATAAATGCTTTATTTTGAAACTGCTCTGTTTTCATGAGACAAATTTATCATATTTAAAAACAGTCCTGCATGGAATATAATATGCATTTAAAAAGTGGCTGCAGAATTCTTGTACTCAGAGCTCCGGAATTGCCTTTAGCCAATGGCAAGAAGGGGCTGGGTGCTGAGGCACAGTGTTTTAGTTTGCTAAGGGCTGCCAATGCAAAATACCAGTTGAATTGGCTTTTATAATGGCAATTGATTAGGGTAAAATCTTACAGTTCTAAGGCTGTGAAAATGTCCAAATCAAGGCCCCATCAGAGATGCTGCCTCAACAAAGGTCAGCTGTTGGTGATCCTGGACTCCTGCCATGTGGCAAGGTAAAATGGCTGCCATTCTGCTTTCTCCTTGAAGTGTGCTTTCTCCCTGAGCTCAGCTGTGGGCAATCAGGAATATGGCTGGTGTCTTCAGCTTCAGGCTGCTTCTCTGAGTCAAGCCTTCAGCCTTTCTCTCAGCCTATCAGGGTTTCTCTGTCTTTCTGTGGCTGTGATCTTGGAGTCCTCTCTCACATGGTAGGGTGAAATGGCAGCTTTGCTAGTCTCTCCTCCATTTATATAGGACTCTAATGAGATGATTCGGACACACCCTGGGCACCGCAATCTAATCAAAGGCCCTTAATTAACTATAAAGTGATCCAATCTAAAGGTCCCTTAACTGTACAATGGGCTTACACATACAAGAATGGGCTAGCTTAAGAATAAAATTTTCTGGGCTCCACAAAAGCCTCAAACCAGTACATGGTGGGTGGGTGTTTAAAGGGTGGTAGGGAAAATCTAAGCGAGTAGGGTAGATTGAAGGGATGGTTATTAGTCAACTAAAGAGGTGCTGATGCAAAGTACCAGAAATCTGTTGGCTTTTATAAAGGGTATTTATTTGGGGCTAAAGCTTACAGTTACAAGGCCCCAAAGAGTCCAACTCTAGGTTGCTTTTCTCACCAAAGTCAGTTGCCACGTGTTGAAGCAAGATGGCTGCCGGTCTTTGCATGGGTTCAGCCTTCCTGTCTCTCAGCTACAGGCTTGCATAGGGTTTGTTTCTTTCTGGGCTTCTTTAGCTCACCTGCTCTGTTCTCTTCAGCTGCAAGCTATCAGACAAATGGCTCATCTGTCTTCCAGGGGCGCAGGATCAAAGTTCTCTCCTCTGTCTGTGGAGCTCTTTCTTTTCTGTGTATCTTCTTCTTCTGTATCTTCTTGAGTGAGTGTTTATACAGCCCACCAAGGGGGCGGGGACTTAAACTGAACTACACCCTACTGACTTGGTCGAATCAAAGCCCTAATTTTAACATAATTTAATCAAAGACATCTCAGCTGAATCTAACACAATCAAAGGGTATCATGCCCAGAGGAACAGACCTTTTTACAAACATAATCTCTCTTTTTGGAATTCATAAATAACCTCAAACTGCCACAGGATGTTTATAACGAGGGTGACCATATAATTTGTCAGTATGCTTTGACAGTGAAAGGACAACAGATGACCTGGGACTGTCCAGTGTAAATCCTACCTATGAAATAGTTAACACATATCAGCATTCTCAAATAGGCCACACATCCTCAGGTTCAGTTCTATTTCTCAGGACAAATGAAGCTGATATCCCACCTTTATTGTTTGCTGGATCTGATGTATACTGGACACACACAAGCACCCAGGAAACCCACAGTTTCAAACACCCAGAGGCCATATGAAGTGGTCCACATCTGAGTGGGAATTATTTCTAAACCACATCACATTGTAGACCAGTGGAGGGAGTGCTGTGGAAGGCATTGACTGTTTTTTTGGGCGGTTAATGGACCTAATGCTGAGGGTCTAGAGAGAGGCAAAATTTGGAGTAATGGGGTAATAACTGAAGGCTTTTTAACAGTTGTTGAAAAGTTTAATGTTCAGGGAATAGAATTAGTATGTTCTCCTTTAAATAAAACTTTTGTTGCCTACTACTTCCAAATTGTGTGAACTAGAGACACCCTAATGACTCAAATGACTGCTTATTTTAGAAGCTTTAAGTTACAAGTTTCAGAGGGATTCTTTCACTGGAGATTTTTTTTCCCTTCATTGTTTAATGTGGTCATTGTGGTCAGATTCCCATAGCTGCCTCTGCATAAAACCTTGATAAGATGTAAATTTAATGTCTTTACATTACAAACTGCCAGCAAAGAGGACTGAGAGGTAATTAAAAGAAATAGATAGGTGGACTATCACTGCATAGTATTTTATAATTCTGAGTCTTTGGTCTAAGGAAAACTTATTTATAATTTCTTTTGTTAAATTCTGGGTGTATTTTGGAATGACCTTCATTCTTTAGTTTTACCTTCAATAATATTAAGTGCAAATAGGTTGAAGGTGCATTGCTATTTTTCTCAAATAGGCCTCTTGTGTTTTGGAAATAATTGTGGAACTAACTTTGTAATAATTTCTTTTTGGTAGAAGTATATTTTCCCCGGCCTTCTGTATTCTTTGTGGTGGTCTACACAAACGGTGGTGAAAGGTTGTAACATATTGCCAACCATGTTTCTCCAGGATTTGACATGAAAGTATAGG
>JAQZBX010073394.1:0-14918 GCA_029593785.1 Cabassous unicinctus | reverse complement strand
CTACTCAGCATAACCATGGAAACCTGCATGCTCAGAGACAAGGAGAAATGGGCAGCAATACTGCAAAAGGAAATGAAAGATATCTGTGGATTAACTAGTAGCCAGCTTAAAGGGCAGGACTTGGAAAATCTCTTTATGCTGAGATTCTATGGTGCTATTGACAGAATGATGTAAAAACCTGAAATGTGAAGTACCCGGGGTAAAGAACTAAGATTCTTGTTTGTGCTTATAGAACCTGAAGTGTCTTACTGAAAGCTCTGTGTCCACAGAGAAGACTTTTCTAAGGCACAGCTTTCTCACAGTAATGTACTTAGCACATCCCTAAAAGCAGCCAGAGCTCATGCCTCTTCAACCAAAGAAGGGAAATAAGAAAAATACATGAATGAATATCCATTTTCTACCTTGCTGTCCAAAGGGAGCTAAAGAAACAAACACTGACATTATTGGTTATCCGTCCGGGGCGCCAAGCATTGTTCTGAGCAAAAAAGTCTCAAAACAGAACAGCCAATAGGTGCTCACTAACACACTGTAAAGTAATATGTCCGTATTTTGAGAAGTGATGCTCTAACAGTGTAACGAATGGTCTTTCTCATTTTAAGAACCATAAAATCAAATTTCTTACAGTGCAAAAAAATAAAGAAAGTTGTCGGAAGATATCTTAAGGTAAGGCAATCAAAACATATGATTTTCCTATTGAATAGGCATCTCTCAGCTTTTCTGTTCCAGAGTCCTATATGCACAGTTGTCTTCTGAAAGCTGTTATCTGCTGGAACCTGACCTTCACCAGTACTCAGTCCACCGGCACCATAACTGTCTTGTTCTTTCCCCCAAATAGGGAATGACCCCAGTGGCACAGGAGCTACGTCAATGACCACAGTCCTGCAGCCCTGCAGGAGCTCCGAGGGTGGCTCCCAGCCCTTAGTTTCCTTTTCCTTTGACTTGGGGTGGGGGCTCTTCATAAACCAATAGAGCTACATCATTCTTCATATTCAAGAGCTGCTTATTTCTTTAAAGGAAATATGGGAAAACTTAGCTCTTTCTCACTTTCACTTTCCTGAGGTAAGCTTTTCCTGACTTATTATTCTTTTCATCCTTTATTATCTTGGCGTGCGAAAAGTGAAATTACAGAATAGCTTCAAGAGTCAGGTTAATTTATTCATTTGCCACTTTCCCGTTACTTCTGGGTATAGCGAAGGAATCAACTTTTAATTAGAAGGAAAGAGGCAGAGAAAGGATGCTCATGTACTTTTCAGCCATAATCATTTCAATTTCCCATTTTACCTCCTACCAGGCAAGCGACTGTGAACCCTAAGGCCTAACTCCATACATTAGCGCAGATAAGCATTCAACTGGTGACATCGTACATTCTCGAGGGGAACACTAGTACCCTAAGGAGGCAAAAATTGGTTGGGGGAGGCAAAACAATCGTATTCTATATAAATCTTTATGTATAAATATTTTAATGTAAATAGCAAAGAGCTACATATAATACACAAACAGATATATGGTATATTTGTGGTATTAAAATGTCACCAGGGGATGATTAGAGAAAATGTCTTAAAAGGCTCTATTGAGACAATGCTCAGGTGAGTCAGGTAAAAATATGAATTCTGTTTCAAAGCTGGGGATTATCCCACCCTGGTTTTTGCACTATAATTTTTAAAGAGGATAACTGATTTTTCTATTAAGTTTGTGAATGATTTCTGTTACAAAGCTGGGATATCACATTAGATAAACTGAATAACAAGGGATGGGCTGTTTTAGTAAAAACAGAAGAGGCTCAACTCACCTACTAATAAATGGTCTGATATTGTCCCCAGCGATGGGTGCCATGGACATTGGCATGGGCTCAGGAGTAGACAACCAGTAGGAATAGTCATTTCTGGATGCAAAGTTGCACACGTTGTTGATATTGCAGAACAGGAAGGGCATCGTACTAAACTTGCGCAGGCAGCTTCCAGCCGTCCCTAAGAGGACAGGGAGAGAAGACCGCATGGTTATCTTCCTTATGATTTACAATCTACCTCTAAGATGGATTTATGGTGTGTCATAATGAAAGACGTGTATGCAACATAACTACTAAAATGAAAATAATGAAATTTAAAGTTATAGACAGAAAGAAGTAAATATGCCAAATGCTCATATTGTAAATGAGCATTATGAATTCCATGTGATCAAGGCCAAAGGAAAACTATAAGGATCACGTAGGACAATTTTGATGAAAAGAAACAAACCAGTCTATCAATAGAGAGAAATCAGTTCCTGGAACTGAATTCTAAAAGGCATTTAGCATGTGGATCCTCGTACAATGGATATTAAGCAACATATTGGACTATATCTTTAGCAATAGTTTTACAGAAAATGCAGAGATCCTCTTTCTATAGCCGCCTGCTGTTTCTAACCTCAATAAAAGTTCAGGGTATAAATATTAAAGCATAGTTTGGTGGAGGATATCTGCAGGGGACTAAGATAATAAGGACAGCTATGTAGCTTTCTGCTGATCTAAACCAACAGAGGGACAGTGTTTAGAATATCTAGAGAAATTCTGGGTAGGAGAACTTAGATGTTTTTAAAGAAGCACAACAGTTAAGCTGCCCTATTTTAAGAATATCATTGAAATCCTTTGTGTACACTCTAGGAGTCTTGATCTTACATGAACATTTGCAGAAATGTTCAAATATTTTATTCATTTAAAAAATTCCAAAGATTCAGCCTTCACATTTTCTTGGCTTCCCCTTAGTTATATAGTAGCTGTTGAATTGATGATTCATTTATACTAATAATGTCTTTGGTGGTACTCTAAACTGTGGGACCAGAAGAAAGTGCTATAACCACAGTAGGCACTCAATAAATCTATGTTGCATGAATAGATCAATCTTTAGATGTCTTACCCAAGTCCTGGCCGTGGGCCCTTTCATTGCCTTGCACATAAAGCAAGGAGTACCCATGGTAAAGAATTTTAGTCCCAGGAGGGCACTGTGGGTCATCTGTAGTTTGACTGTGCCTGGTCACGAGGAAGCCGTGATCAACAGACGGGGTTCCTGGGGGGCCCATGGATCCTGGCAACCCATCCGGGCCTGGTGGACCAGGAAACCCTCTTGGACCTGTAAGTTAGAAGACAGTTTCCCTCGTTATAATTAGGTTCCCTTGAAAGACTTCACAATGATTGTCTCAAAAGATCTCAAAATATTTTTTAATTTTCACATTACCAAAATGTAGTCAGTAAAAGGCAAGACTAACTAATATAAAAACCCACCTCCTTCTTGGTGTTTCTTCTTTTCCTTTTTTACAGACCACCTCAGGGTATTTTTTATAAGCACAGTGCCCGGTGCATGGCAGATGCTCAGTAAGTTTAGTTCAATGAATGAACCTATTGCTTTCTACCTTGATTCTGTGCATATCAATTCAGATAAGACTCCTGAAACTCCTCTAAGGGAGGATTATCAGAAAATTAATAAAACAACCGCAGTTGAAGTTCATTTCCCCTCCGGGAGCATCCCCAAAGCTCGCATATGGAAACAGCCACCACGTGTTTGTCCTTCTCTCCCCTTGGGTAATGAGGCCACATTCCACATCCTTCACCGACATTCTGCTGGCTGAGATCTTTATTCAATTAGCTGATGCCCCTGTCTCCTGTGTCAAATTCAGTCTTTAACATTACAGTCATTGTGGGATATTTAAGTGTGTTCCTGCTTCCTGAGGCCAACGCTGACGTTATTATCTTTCAGTTCTACTTTTTCTGATCCTCTGCTGACATAGAATGTTTGTAGCTGCAGCCCGCGTCCCTCACAGGAAACCACACAGTGTGCCACTGTGGGCCTTCCTTCTAAGACATCTGAAAAATGTGTGCTTTGACCAACATCTGTCTCTCTACACAGAAAAAAATGACGCTTTCACTCTTACATATGATCCTATTTCTTCTAAGAAACAGACTTCTTTGGAAATCTTTCATGTGACATTTTAAACTTTATTTTGCAGGTTTCCACATGCCTGGGCCTACTGCTTCTAACCAAAAGATAAATGTAGAGTATAATTAGGTTGGGAGGACACAGCAACCTACCAGGTGGCCCAAAGGGCCCCGTCTCTCCTTTCTGGCCAGGGGCGCCATCAAACCCTGGAATACCTGGTGGTCCAGGTAAACCCACCGATCCTGTCACACCTAAAGCAAAGGAAAAAGAATTCATGATCTGGTGCTTGATAGCAGTAGGATGTATCTTTTGCTTTCCTTTTGAAATGACTTTTTGGGCTTTCTAGAGACACGCAGGCAGAATGCCTTTGACTGCAGAAGAGAGAGTTTTCCTAGAGAGCCATGAATTGCTTCCTGGCAAGCCTAGTACACACTTTGCAGAGGCAATTGTCAAATTGATATTCATATGGGCATGTGCGTGATCTTCTAGATTCCGAGTTCTCCCTGGTTTCTTGTTACTGTTTGGCAGATAGTTTTGGAGGAGGCAAGCTGTGTGTATGTTTATTCTTAGGTAGCCTTAAACTTAACTTTTCATGGATGCCACCTTTCCACTACAGTTTTATTCTCTTTTATTTTCCACCTGCCCCTTACCAATAGCTTGGGAAAGGTAGTGATTAGCTGCAGTGAGTATAAAGGCTCTAGGCTAGGGTGTCCAGGAACAACAGGGGTTAGCAGAAATCTTTGCCAGTCAGGGAGGGCTTCTGGCCATGGCTAGAAAGCACCGATTTTTACAATTCTAGACTGTTGCTTCCTGCCACCTGTTATCTGTGAGATAGAAAAGATGATCTTCTGGTTTCTTTAGCCCATGTTTTTCTAATTGGATATAGGTATGTTGAGCTAGATGATCCTCTAGCTTTTCCTGTATATTGTTCTGTTTTTTTTCAGGTCCCTTGGAAAATTAATTTTTTTTTTTATGAAAGCTGAAGGAAGGTAAGAAAGTCATATTCAAATACATCTTTGAGCCATCACCCCCCAGACACTTTGATCTTGGGCACGTGGGCCACAGGGAACTCCCACCAGCCTCCCTCCTGACCACTCCCCGCACAAACCACACACAGCCTGCAAAGGCTTACCTTGCTGTCCTTTGGGGCCGGGAGGTCCCTGAAGTCCTTTCAGACCCACAGGACCCTCAGGGCCAGGGAGCCCTGGCTCCCCTTTGATGACCTGGAAAGGACCTGGGAGGCCAGGGGGGCCCGGAAGTCCTGTGGGAATCAGGAATACAATTTATCTATATCACACTTAACATTTGATGGCAGAAATAGCTACAGGATGAGAGTTCCATACAAAACACAATCAAAATAGAAAAATTTCCTCAAAAGTAAAATCATTATCAAAAACAGGAGAAATCAGAGCTTCATAAAACATATATTTAATCTGCAAGTCTTTAGGTCTCCTTACTGTCCAACCAGTTCTTACTCAGCCTGAACATGCAGGGTTGACTCGTTTTCCTATTTTAACTTTGAGTGGTCGACTTCAGTCTAATTTTATAGGCTGTCAGATTTCTTTTTTGACACTTGAGTCTGTCAAGCTAGTATTTTAGCCAGACCCTCTTACCTGGATTTATCTCAGTCACAGATTTAACAAATTTGACTCTTAAGACAAGTTGTTGGTGAAAAACAGTTGGACTAGCCAGATACAGAGATCATGACATAGGCAAAATCAAACATCTTAATCCTGAGTGTTCGGTGGCTTTTATATAGTTCCCCAAATCCCCAATGAAGTACCCGCTTACGTAGCAAATTCTCCTACCTTTAGTCCCAGGAAAACCTTGATCACCTTGATCTCCTTTAATTCCCTGGATGCCAGGGAGACCTTTCTGACCTAGACAAAAGTAGAAAACGGGTTTTATGTGTAAGTTCAAATGATGTACAAGCATAAACATACTGTGAACATAGTTTTGCATTATTTTGCGAAAGAAAAGAGCATTTCTGGTCATCTGTGTAAAATTTTTGGTGAAATTCTTCTTTCTCGAATCAAGAAGTCATATTTTTCCAATCATGTAATGAAACTGTGAAATGATCATAAGTGGAGGGGCATGTGACACAAGGTGGTTCACATGCCTCCCCAAAGAGACCACGAGGTACTGGAAGGCTGAGAACCTGTTTTATGCATCCTTCATATGTAAAGATCATAGTACCTGAAAGCTGGCAGGTACCCAATAAATAAATGTTTGTTTAAGCATTAATATATGAATGAATGTCCCAAATCCATGATTTCTTATTGATATGTGAAATGTGCTGTCCATTCATTCTCAATAAGACGATCAGAATGTCTCTATATTGCCATTTATAGGATTGTAAAAATTTGGGTGCCACGTAGATATGGCTGTTTAAATTTGAAACGAATAAAATCTTATGCTATAATTGTGCCAGAGTTGGCAATATTAAAGTACCCATGGTTAGGAAGCTCCAGTGATAAATAAATGTATCTCCAGCATCTCTTTTACTGTAAGTCTTACCTTCAAATCCTGGAACACCTGGAGGTCCCATGTCACCCTTAGAACCTGTGATTCCTGGAGAGCCACCAATACCCTAAGCCAAAAAAGAGAAATATCAGCTAGGAAGTGCTCAGGAGATATACAGCAATTCTCTCAAATTACCTGAACTGAACCTAGGAAAGCACACTGATGTTCTGAAAAGTAGATTTGTAAACAAATGGTACCTTGTAGGTTCTTGAATGAGTAAAAAGAATGTTGAAAACACTGTGTGTGCCTGAAGTAGGAAAACTGGAAATGGAAATAATTTGTTTCATTCTATGCGTCCCCTCTATTTGGTCATCTGCCTGGTAATTTCCTTGGGAGCACAGTTCAAGTCTTACACTCCCCTGTTTCCACACCTTAACACAATGCCTTGACCATAGTCAGAACTCAGAAAACACTTGTTATGACAACACATCCATCTGTGATTAAAAATAAAGTAACACCAAACTACCTTATTTTGAAAGCTTTCTTCCAACACTCAAGCATAGTGATTGTTCTTTAAATGTTTCAGATCTTATCTTAAAAAAGTGTTTTTTACATATGGAAAGAAGATTAAAAAGTACTAAAGAAGGAGATATTTCCCTTTATATTATAACGACATTAATGTATTGTAAAATATTGTCTCATTTTCTTCCTATTTCAATATAGTTGTCATGGATAACAGCATATAAAACTTATATTGTTTCTTACATAGATTTGTTTTGTCATTTTTAAAAGTGCCTTAGCAAAAATGCCATGCACACACACACACACACACATAGAGAGAAAAAGAGGTTGGTATCAGAAATAGCAAGAATATTTCTATGTTACTGAAGAATAAAAGCAGGACTACATGAGTAATTGACAAATTACCTACACTTTCATCACTAGACAACTGCAATATGGCAATAATGGGCCTGAAAATATATTTACATACCTTGCAGCTTCACAATACACAAGCAGTAGGAAGTGCATAAGGCTTTGAGGAAAGGGAGTGGGTCAAAAGTGATTACTGCTACTCCATATAGCCTATTCAATATAGTTATTCATAAACATTTCACGTGCTACTGATTGGGAAGTAAAATAGCATCACTTATTTTTTAGTATTTAGAAATCTAAAGTTGGTCATCCAGTGTCCATTCTTGAGAAAGTACCCTGATGTACCCCATACCATGTATGTGCTGCTGATAAATAACAGGGAATAGCCTGTATTTACTTCTAAAAGAATCTGTTTGCTTCTATATTACTGGACGGTATCTGTCTACAATACCTTCAGTTTTCAATCTCCCTTGACACACTCTCTCTCCCAATGTGTGTGTGTCTGTGTGTATGTGTGTGTGTCATTGAAGGAGAGAATGAGAGCGAGAGAGAGAGAGACAGAGAGAGACAGAGAGAAAGACAGAGAGAATCTCTGTTAACAAACACAACTCATTTAGCTATGGGTGTGGTTAAGCTGAGAATCAAAAACAAGTCCACGAGCATCACTTTTATCTAAGAATGGCTGTATGTTTGGGCACTGGAAAGGTCCAAAGTTAATTTAAAGTAACAAGAACAACCCTCTCCCCCCAATAAGGAACAAAAAAACCTACTACTGGTCATTTATTATACCCCGAGACCTGTCATTTATAGGCTTGTCATAGTCACCCCTGATGACACTGCCAGTTCATTTCCAATATCCAAGCCCTGCTGTCATTCATAAGAGTGACAGGGCTAGTTTTATATAGAAATGTTCTTTACACAACAACACCGATTATAAGCCATCGACTTGCTTTTTGCATTAAGTTTATAAGTAGATTTTTAAACTCCGGCATTGAACTGCAATTTCCAGCATTATAACATTGCCCTTTTAAGAGTTCTTGTAAAACTAGATTGTAAAAGATTTTATAATAGTTGCCTTCTCTGATGCTAATTAAGATGGCTGGTTGCCAGCAAGAGAGAAAGATCTGGTTTAGAAAGAATTTGGGTGTGTAATACACATGTTTATACACATACACATAATATACAAACTGTGTGATTTTATGACCAGAAAAAGCTCATTTTTCAAAAAAAATCTTCAAATCAATAACTCACAGGCATGCCCTGGAATCCTGGATCTCCCTTGGGTCCAGGACCACCAGGAGTTCCTGGCCAGCCCGGATTTCCCTTTTCACCTTTCAGTCCATCAAGCCCTGGGAGCCCTGGGGGTCCCATGGGTCCCGGAAGCCCTAATGGGAAAGACAAAAGTCACACATTTAGGCTGGAAGGTGATTTTATGGACGAGTGCCTTGACCTGTGCTGTGCCTTGACCTGTGCTGTTGTCACTCCTGCCCCCCAACTGTCCCTAACTGTATATAATGGCACCATGGCCAAGGGCGTGAGCCCTTGAGAAATCAAGGCAGGGGCTTGGAGGAACAAAGTGTTAACAGCAAGAAAGAATGTTAATCTAAACTGATACAAACACGACAATCTCTGTTCTCAAAATTCTCAGGGCTACTTGGGTGGCCACGACAGCAACCTTGGTCACGGGAGGAAAGCTCCCGAGGAGGCTGCGTTGGTTTCAAACAGACACAATAGCTGGTATATATAATCCAATCTTTTCCAACAATTGCCTTTCCCCTGCCGCCCTATTTATGGGTTGTATTTACTATATTCCTTCACAGAAAGGAATTGAGAAAAGCAGTCATCCAATGGAGGCCAAAATACAGGGTATCCTCAAAGTCTTAAGTAATTTTAAGCTGTAAGAACTTGAGAAATATAAAATAAATGCTACAACCTCTATCCTCTCTGCCGCACTCTCCCCACCCCCCCAAAAAAAAACTCATTGGAAATTTTTAATTACTTAAATATCTTTCACACTGATTTATTTTTTTGTGAATTTTGTTTCTGTCCCCAGCTCTAAACGTGCGACACCTGGTTGAACACCTTACCTGGCAGGCCAGGTTGGCCCTGAGGTCCTCGGTCTCCTTTGGGCCCCACCACAGGCTGGCCTGGAGCGCCAGGTAAGCCTGGCTGTCCTTGTGGCCCAGGAGGACCCATGAATCCTTGCTCTCCTTTGGGTCCAGGAATTCCAGGACTCCCAGCTAATCCTGGGAAACCCACTTCTCCCTTTGAACCTAGACAACACAAACAATTTGAGACCATGGTGAAATTTAGTAGAAGAATAGGAAACCACAGTAGCCTGAAAAGGACTGAAGGTGTGTCAAACGCTTCCCATCCTCCAGTGCCCCTCAGAGGTGGCTTCCCGAAGTCACCAAGAGGCAAACTGGAACTTGGTGCTCTTTCCTCTCCTTTTTTTGTTAAATAGCACACTAGATTCTGTCCTTGTCCAGGCCTGGAGAGGAGTAAGCTTAGAGTACTAAGAACCTGGCTCCAAGTCTGTATGCTTTTTAAAAGAAGGTTTCTGTGACAAAGGCATTTGAATACGTGCTTGGATAAGTCTGTAAGCAATTGCTATGCTAAAACCAAGAGCTTGCCCCATCAACAGGTGAATATATACACAAATTGAGTTCTATCCCTACCAAGGAATACTACCTGCAATATAAAGGAACAACATGGGTGGCTCTCAAAACAATTAGTCTGTGTTTAAGAAGTCAAACTAAAAACAATCCACACATATGACTCCATTTATATAAAATTCTAGAAAATGCAAGCTATTCTACAGTGATAGAAGACTGATTAGTGGTTGCTTGGAGATGGGGACAGGAAGGGCAGGAGTGGAGAATTACAAAGCAGCATGAGGAAACTTTGGGGGTGATGCGTAGGTTCATCATCTTGAATGTGGGGATGGTGCCAAGGGTGTATGCAGGTGTCAAAACTTATCAAATTGGGGAAGCAGATGTGGCTCAAGCAGTTGGGTGCCCGCCTACCACACGGGAGGTCCCGGGTTCAGTTCCCGGTGCCTCCGAAAGATGAGCAAGACGGAGAGCTGACGCAACAGCCTGGCATGGTGAGAGGACACAACAAGATGATGCAACAAAAAGACACAATGAGGAAACACAATGAGAGACACAACAAGAAGGGAGTGGAGATCGCTCAGGTAATTGGGTGCCTCTCTCCCACATGGAGATCCTGGGTTCAGTTCCCAGCGCCTCCTTTAAAAAATAAAAAAAAGGAAGACAACGAACACAGAACTATCAGACACAGAGAGCAGATAGCAAGTGCAAATAATGAGGTGGGGGAAGAAATGAATAAATTAAATTTAATTTAATTTTAAAAATATTAAAACTTATCAAACTGTACCCTTAACATATATACAGTTCATTTATACCAATTATTTCTCAAGCTATTAAAAAAAATAAGACCTGTAGAGAAAAAAGGCTTAGTTTTAACATATTACCCAAAATGTGCCAATAAAAATACCAAACTGCTAAGATTAGTTCAAGGGTATTAAGAAAAAAAGGGAATGAAATAGGTTCATCTTAAAATTGTCGTACAGTCCTCCAATGAATGGAAACCACAACACACCATATGATGATATACCAAAGGGTAGCAGAATCTGTCAATTAGATTTTCCAAGAGAGTAGAGTTATGCACAGAATAGACTGGGCAGGTGGATAACAGGAAACTTCTGACCTCCTCCTTGTTCTGAAGGCCCTTGGAAGACCCCTGGGAAGGTGTGTTTTCAAAGGGGCTCTGTTCAGGTTGGAGGAGGCCTGTGAGTGAGGGCAAAATGAGGAAGGGGCCAAGCCATGACAGCCCCTCCTGCACCCCTGCCCCGCTCCCGACCCAGGGCCGTCCAGAGGCCTGTCAATGCTACCAAACAAACGGCTTCGGCCGTTCTCAGGAGGACCCCTGGGACCTGTGGGAAGCAGAGCCTGCACGTGCAGCTGCTCCTTCAGAGATATCCCAGATGGACCAGGTCCTCTCCAAACCCTCAGAACCTGACCTGAATCTCTCAGTAAGTCTGGCAACCTTCCATCCACCTGTCCATCCACCTGCCCAGTAACACAGAATGTGTGATCCCACAGCGGTGGCTGCCTGTGGCTTTTCTTAGAACACTGTGCTGCTTCCATCTCTTCCATTTACTTGTGTCTGCCTTTTCTTCCTCATCAAGTGACCCACCCTCTTAGGAAGGAGGCAGCCGCATCCAATTCCTTTTCAACACTCGGCTGTCTTTAGCCCAGAGTGGCTGTTAGGTGTGTTGAAGTCAGTGGCTTCTGTTACACAGCTTGTCTTACCTTCACACAATTACCAACTGGTTTTTATTGTAACGGTTTTGAGAGTCTGGTTACTTTCCTAAACACAAACATGACAGAGGTTTCTTCCTATACTATAAAATATAAATAACAAAGTGCAAATAACAGAGAATTTCTGATAGCGAACGTACCACACACCATTTCAATCCACACATTAGACTGCCTAGCCACACGTGCCTGGCAGACGCTGCGTTCTAGACTCAGTACCCACCTCGCGTCTGGCTGCTGCCTCACTAACCGAAAAAGGTGGGCTGGGTCCTGCGGGCGCCCGGCGGGCTCTGCTGGGACAGTGCGTGGCCTGGCCGCGATTAGTTGAAAAGGAAAAACAAGCTGAGAAAATTTTACCTTTCTCTCCTTTGGCCCCTGGAAATCCTGGGAATCCTCTTCCTGGTAGACCTATAAGATAGAGTCAAAAAGGGTTAGAAGCAAGGTTTCTCTTTACTTGAACAATCAATCTGCAGGGACAGCACAAAGCGATATCAAACCTCTGTATCAATACTATATAGTATTTGTAGGACAAATACTTGCACTTTGGGAGTAAAATCATATTCCTACAGTTATAAAATACCATTGGCTGGTTATTTATAATGCTTTTTCTTAAGTATCTTTCAGCTCAGAACCAGTATGGTGTTTCATAGAAACAATCTATATAAATGAGTACATATTTCCTACTACTGTCTTGAGAGTAACTAACAAAATGGCTTTTCTCATATGACCAACCAATTGTTACTCCCAGAGGAGGTGGGAAGAGCTAGATAGACTTGGGGCAGCAGACATTGGGAAGGTCACAAACCTGTGTAAAGGGCTTGAGAAGAAGTTAAAACGGGGAGGAAGGAGGATGTGTAGGTATTGTCATAATGAATTATTTTTAAAGGGAAATGAATGTATATAAAGTAAAAATAAGGTATAAAGAATGAAAATATGAGCTTAAGAAAAAAGCCAACACTAAATAGAAAGCAACCTTAGGTTCCTCCCAGTTTTGTTTCCCTCCCTCCCTCTCCTCCCTTCAGGGGTAACCTCCTGTGGTGGACCGAATTGTGCGCCCCAGTTTGGACTTGTTCTAGGTCTCGGTCTGCACTCTGGTGGGTGAGGACCTACTGTAAATAAGATCTCTTCAAGAAGCTACTGCAGCTAAAGTGTGGCCCAACCATAGGCTTTAATCTGGAATACTTGAATCTTTTATAAACAGTGTAAAGTCAGATGGAGAAAGAAGCCAAGGGGAAAAGCCAGAAGCCAGAAGTCAATGGAACCCAGAAGAGAAAGGAGAAGGTGTTGCTACGTGCATTGTCACGTGACAGAAAATCCAAGGAACCCAAAGACTACCAGCCAGCCGGAAGATACCGACCCTTCTAGCCTCTGAAACTGTGAGCCAATAACTCCCTGTTTTTAAGCCAGCACTTTGTATGGTATTTATTTTAGCAGCTAGGAAACCAAAAGAAACCCATTTCAAATTTCATAGTCATCATTCTATTGCATTACATGAGTATTACTACGTATGCAATTGTCATCATCAGAGCTTGAAGCTGGGAGCTTTATACAAGTTGCAGCCCTTCCATCCATGTTAGGAACAGATTCTAGAACCAACCAATATTCCCAGGACCATTCTCTAACGGGGGAAGACTAGGCAGAGAAAGGCATGGTTTGTTTTCATTGTTAGAGCTACTATCAGGGAAATGAAAAGAAGATAACATCTATAATTACAGTGTTCTTACACACAGCAACTGTTTTATGCGTGTCTCATTCACTCACCATTGAGAGCTCAGAGTGTTTCAAAGGTAGATGTCCATAAGCATTTGTAGAATAAATGAACACCCCATGTTCTTATTTTCTCATCTCACCTTGCTCCGTATGTCCACATCAGTTTTCAAATAAGTATAAGAATGGTAAAGATACCACTTTGTAACCAGCTTTGCTCACTTAATATTGTATGTAAGTCTCTGGAGTGTATAATGTTCATTTCAAATGAGAGTTTCATTCTGGAAGGAAATGGGGAACATACCTGGTTCACCCTTCTCCCCCGCTGACCCTGGGAAGCCATCGCTACCGGGTTCCCCTTTCAGGCCGGCTGGGCCCATGGGGCCAGGCTGCCCAGGAAAACCTGCGAGAGAAAGGTCACATCAGTCACTCCCCAAGTGCTTCACACCATGGATAAGCTAAGCCCTTGCACTGCAACTGGAGGCTTTGGTACTAGATGCCTCTGACCCCGGGCTGCGGCAGCATTCTGGGACCGAGGATTCGCCATCTGTGACAGAAGCTCCCCAGAGCTTTCAGATTCTCTATTCCAACGTTGCCCCCAGCCTGCATTTTAAAGAGGAGTCTCTACCTGCTTCTCCTTTGACTCCGGGGCTACCATCCAATCCTGGGAGTCCTTTGTCACCCTTCTCTCCAGGCAATCCAGGGCTTCCTAAAACAAACAACCAAACAAAAACACGTAAGTCTGAGTGGTTCCTTGTCTACTTTAAACCCTGCATTCACACCACCAGTTCACCTACCTGGATAGCCTACATTCCCTGGTAATCCTTTGGGGCCCGGAGACCCAGGCAGTCCTGGCATTCCGATGCTGCCTTTCTCTCCCTTCTCACCAGGGCTTCCTGGAAAACCTGCAGTCCCTTGATCTCCCTGTGAAAAATAATTGGGCATATTCATTTTACATTCGTCCCTGGACATGTGTCTATAGGCACTTATAGTAGATAGTAATATAACTATTGACACAAGAAATTGCTTTTGCATTTCCAAATTCATAACTGAGAGATCAAAGTCAGCTTCTGGAAAGAGAGGTAAAGCCAGAAACTGGAAGCAAATCGCCAATTATTTTGTTTCCACCTGCTATGAATCCTCTTCAACCTTCCTTTCCTTCTTTTTTCCTTCCAGTGATAGCTTGCTACTCTAGCCTCTCAACAAATTTCTGAATTTTTCCTTGGCATGGGGACAGGGAGTAGTAAATAGACGGGTGGAGGAGAGGCAACTTGTAGAAAACGTGGGGGAAACTGCTATGTTCTGATTCATTTAACGTGCTAAAATACTTATTAAAAATTTCTTCTGAATCATTTCCATTTAGACGGAAGGAAGGGGACATTTCCGTGCAAGAAGGTGGTTACCTTTTCACCAGGCCGCCCAGGAATACCGATGCCAGGCTGACCTGCCTGCCCTTTCTCTCCTTTTGTACCTTTTTCTCCAGGTAATCCAGGGACTCCCTGTGGGCCTGGAATTCCAGGCACACCTTTTTCTCCAGGTGTTCCTATAAACGCAAACAACTGAAATTGTAATGTGTGGTTAGCTAGGACTAATATTAAACATACAAAAAGTTCCTTGACAGCTG